>CM077798.1:7848181-7878181 GCA_039737535.1 Lagodon rhomboides | reverse complement strand
GGTGTGATTAATGATAACCCGCTAACTTTTGAGTTTTCTTCCAAACCTCATGTTCTTTCATCAGTTGTAATGCAGCTGAGAGCTCAGGAAATGGCTAACTTGGACGACTGTTTGAATGTCATGATTGTGGGAAAGTTTAGTATCAGAGGACCCTGATTGCTGAGTTCTTGTAAGTTGTGATGGATCCTTCAGACCTTCAGAATGGTTGGGTCAGATTACTTTGAAATTCAGACAGTTCCTGAGAACAGATTACCTAACAATTTTCGTAATAAGTCATGTAAACTGTTAAGTTACAAAAAAAAATCTTTGGAACACGATATCTCAAGAACGCCGTGAGAAAATTCCATTCTCCAATTCTTGGACTTAAAGGATGAGCTGATTTGAGATTTGAGTGGTTGAAGGTCAAAGGTCATGGTCACCGTGACCTCACAAACACACATCTATGACATACAAAAAATGTCACGATTGTTTATTGGGATAAAACAATGTTAAAGTGGCATTTTATATCCAAAAGGTCAAAGGTCAACTTCTCTGTGATGTCATAATATTCTAGTCCATTTTCAGTGTAGATAAAAAAGGCATCAAATCTCAGTCATGACTTTCATGAGTAACACATTATTGGTCATCATGAGAAAGTTTCACAATTTAAAGACGGGTTAGGGTCATGTGTTCAAGTTACTCTTGATAACGTAATTGTAATCTAATTACACTTTTTTTTTCTCAAATGTAACCTGACGATTGTGACGTATTTGTGTAGTTGGATTATGTAATCCTGTCACCACCTGACCTGACTGTTGTACAGACCGGCACGCTGCTGGAGGTGTTGATCCGGGCCCAGACTTGTTGTCGCTGAACCGGTCTGACAGGTCTCTCCGGTGCTTTTCTGTCCTGACTCAGCAGCGTGTTGTTGAACTGGCCGACTAGTAGTTTGCCGTGAGGTTTGTGGAGTTTACTCTCCCAGTCGGTACACTGTTTATAGAGCTGGTTATCTTGGTTTCCCTTGTTGTTCTGTCATGTTGGAGTATTTCCACGTTGTTTCCGCTCTGATTTGACTGATGTTTCTCTGGTATTTCTGACATTTTAGCCTTACTGCGAGGATTTACAGCTGGTTTGACCGGTTTCTTTCCTGTTTAACGTTGTTAAAGATATATAAATATCCCATTTTTATGCTGTTGTAGAACTGGTTGTGCTGGTGTCACTGGTATTTTAGGTAGTTTTCTTATCACCAAGCTGCTTCCGAACTGGTTCGACTGGTGTCTGCGCTGTTTTCTGAGGCAAACTGCAGCATCCATGAACCAGTCGGAAAAAAAAAAAAAAGGAGAATTCTTTGAATTTAGATAGTCACAACAGCAGGAGAGGACTGAATTTCAATGTGACCACAACCAGAAATGGAACCAGAAGTCAGCTGTGAGGCGCACACACACACACACACACACACACACATTCCAGGGAGCTAAATTACCATCAGTCAAAGTAGCTGGGCTGATTTTGGTTTTTGACGCAGACATTGTGGTTGGTGGGCTGAAAAAAAAAAAAGAAAAAAAGTTTGTTGGAAAGCTGTGAAAGAAAATGTTACCTGCCCCGACACGCTCACACACACACACACACGCACACACACATGTAATATAAACATTACGAGCCGTTCGAGCCAAAATACGAAAAAAGATATCATTAAAAAACAAATCAGCACAAGACCGAATGTTGCAACGAGGAGACGTAGCTCGAGCTCTCCGGGGAAGTCGGAGCGAGGCTGTGATGATGGCTTCATGATCACACACACACGCACGCACACACACGCACGCACACACATGCACTGGCTCTCAGCGGCCTGGTGTGTGCCAAGGTTATGAAATAATTTGCGTGCGCGCGCCTTTCAACACGAGTCTTCTGCGCTTCTTCGCCTCCATTCAAGCCGAGACACGACTCGGGGAAGATAAAAATAGAACCTCGCTGACCTCTCCTCTCTCTCTCCCCTCGCCATCTTTTACTCTCTCTCACCCTCTCCCTCCCCCTCCCGTCTCCAGCCTGATATTGTTGCAGCTGTCTCGCTCCAGTTGGGAAACGTTCGTGCTCCCGACGCGGGCGGCGTTTCGGGGTCGAGGCTTCGAGGATTTTTCACTCTCCCCGCTGGGAAATGTGGCTTTCATCAACACAATACTCACTCACAATAAACTAAATATACAGAAACATACCATTAAATCAAACAATAGTCTGAATAGTTCAGCGATTCGCCCCGAAAAAAAATGTGTTTGTTTGGTGCAAATTTGTGGTGCGGAGTGCAGAATGGACGCAAAATGTCAAACTGTTTGAACTAGCTCAAATTACGGGTCGCCGCAGTATTTGGACAGAGCCAAACAGCAGAATAATTCAGGGGTAAACGCGCCCACGCTCGGTTTATTGACAGCGAGGCGAGGACCCAGTCGCCCCTGACAACCTCCGAAAAAAGGCAGCGAGAGAGAGAGAGAGAGAGGCATTCGCCCGCGCTGATATCATCGCGAGCACGAATCCAGTTTGTTTTCGCAGCCCCCGCGTACACGGCAACGACGCGAATGGAAATACATGCTCGCATGCGGACCGAACGAGGAAACGCACGCGAAGCCAACAGGTGGCGAGCAGCTGCGAGGGTAACGTCGAGCCCGCCGCGAGTATTGAAGATATTAACTCGTAAAAAAAAGCAGCAGATTGTTGCGGAGGGAGAACAAGCGGGCGTCTGCTGTCGATTAGGGCCTGAGCAAACTTGTTAGCAATGACAACAACTTTATAAAACTGCTCTGCTCTCCGCCGAGTCTGAGATGACGGAAAACAGCGCATGTAAATCTGCTTTCTTGAACGCTCACAGACTTTTTTAAAAGATGAATACGAGCAGGTGAAGTGGCGGTTTGAAACACGTATCGTGTCCGGAGATCCTGTTTTGCATGAACATAATCCGTCTGGATTCTACCTCGACACGAGTGGAGAAACATCAGGAATGCAGCAGGGCTCGAGGAGACAACGGGTGATTTCGTCACGCTGTAGGCCATCGTTTCACTGTCATCAGAGCTCGGCGCTGTGCACGACCGCCGGAAGAACAACAAATCGATGAACACCTCTTGCAAAATGGTGCTCGGTCCTCCAGTAGAGGATCTACAGGAAGCATCGAGGCTACGATGTGGAACAGCTGGCAACATTTTATATTAAGGCCCTTGTATTAAGCGTCATGTCGTAGGTAACAGGGCCTTAGAAGAAGCTTATAACAACAATAAGACTATATAAATGTTAATAATAGCTTTTATCATGTTTATTGTTGGATTATAAGACCTTTAAAAGCACTTATAAGAACCGTGTTAACAGTTTACAACTGTAGATCGTTAATAGAAGCCTCATGACTTTCTTAAAATTGTTTATAACAGCATTACAAATACATTTATCATTATTTATTCATCCTTTATTAACAGTTAATTCTGTTGATATCTAAGGTGAGAACTGCCCCTTAATAAAAGTATGAACTTATTAATAATCGACAGAGTAGGAGGGCTCCCTGGACTCAGATTCAGTTTGTTGGAGATGCTTTTTGGAGACGATACTTGTGGGCTTAAAAATCACAACTAAACTCCAAGGCGCTCTCTTTTGAACTAATACGATACCTTTACCGTCGCGGTATGCTCACGTTAGACCCTTTAAAACAAACTTGAACAGCAGCAAGCCTTCATCAGGGGGTCAAAACTCTCAGTTCAAAAGAGACTGCTTTGGAGTTTTCTGGTGATTTTTAAGTCCAAGAAATGATTTATTTGACAAGAAACATGAGCATGATGCTGTTCATGACACTTACATAGTCTAATTAATGGTAATAAACATCCTACAAGGGCCTTATTATCTAATAACTAACTAGGACCTTAACACAAGATAGATAGATAGATAGATAGATAGATAGATAGATAGATAGATAGATAGATAGATAGATAGATTATGCATGTAACTGAAATTTAAAAGTGAAAGAGCTATTAAATGTCTGAAAGCACATCAAGTGATTCAGGTTCTGGAGTCACGATCAGGCTGGTTGCGTTTCTTCTTCCATCCGCCTGCCTGATTCATCATGAGGCAGAATTACATGTTTCTGAACTGGTGGTGAGTCGAGTTTCTTGGCTGTTTTTTCCTCAAAGGAGACTGCGGACGAGCGTGGGATGCTTTAATTTGACTATTTCTCACAGTAACACCTCATTGAATCAGCTGTAACCTTCAACGTTCTGCTGAGTGTGCAGCGACGAGGAATGAATTATGGGCGAGGGTCAGCGCTGCACGGCGGCCTTGTTACACGATTAACCTTTAACAGAAGTATCAAGTATTGTGGTGATGCTCGCTGGCACACACACACGCTATGCGTGTCACTTGGTCATAACGCATCTGATTTACAGAAAACAGGCTGCAGCAGTAATTGAGCAACTTCCTCATTCTGTAGAAAAGATGAGGGAGTTTGCTTAAAGAGAATCTCACAGTTTGGTCAAGTCCGTGCTTTGGATCCAGAAGTGTTTTGGTGTCGTGGATCATTCTGAGCTCTTCTTGAGGAGCAACCAAGCGTTTCAGGTCAGGACTATTAAGGACACGTCCATTTTTGGATGAGGAAATTCCTTGAATTGTTGGTTTTCAAACTATTTTACTGACTCATTGCTTGAAGAAAATCTCCCTTTTTTTCTTTGCGTAAACCTAACCAGAGCATAAGCACAGGAGAGACATCGAAAATTCAGCCTGAGCAAACGTAAAGTTGCAACAAAAGTTCGTTCAGTTCGAGGTTTTGCAGAAACGTACTTAGTCCAAAGCCCAGAGATCCTCCATTTACTGTCATAAATGACAAAGAAAAAGCAGCACATCCTCGCGTTTAAGAATCTGGAACCAGCAAATGTTTGATGCTTTTTCCTCGGAAAAGAAAAAGACATGTCAATTAATGAAATAGTTCGATCGACCAATCAATGAGTCAACTAACCATTGAAGCAAATGCCACATGCTGATGCAAATAAATCGAAATAAAACTTTTCGGTTATTGTGCATCGTCATGATTTACCATCAACTATGAAAATGAACCAATGATTGAACTCACAGCTGACCCAGAATCGTGCTACCGGGTTCGTGATTATCGAGTCTGAACTGCAGACGTCTGCATGGTTTCTGCATCAATGTTTAATAGTAATAGATTATACCACTAATATCACTTTAGTTTGGGGTTTGGGGAAAATTAAGTTTTTCAGCGTGTGTTTCACTCTTTCCATGAGGTCATGGTGAAATCTGAAGGTATTTATTCTCACCGAGCTGCACGGCATGTGGAAATGTGAAAGCGTGCGCTGGCGTACTTCTGTCTTTTGGAGGACTAGTTTCAGTTTGAAACCTTGAGATTTTCCTGGTTGCCAGCTCATCAAAAAAAATGGTTTACAGTCAAGGTTACGCTTTGGTTTTCGGGTCAAGGTTCAGGTTCAGGTTAAGGTCGAGGGGAGAGGTGGAGGTCAGGTATGTAGCTGTGATGGTCCTCACGTGTATAGAAGAGCAAATGTGAAAGACTAAACAGCTGTGGAAGGTTCCTCTTCTGTCCTCGGGTGCCAAGTTTGTGTGGTTTTATTTTGAAATCCGAGATCTGGGACTCTAAAAATTAAGTATCTTCCTTTTTTTTTATTTTTCAAAGTTTCTATTTGTCCTTGTCCTGTTGTTTCATCTCTGTCTCTCCTCTCCTCTCTGCTCTCTTCTCAAATAAATTCAAACATCCATCATTGGCACGACTGTCACTAATTTGTTGCCAAAGCAATAAAATACATAACAATCTGGAACTCGTGTGTGTGTGTGTTGGGTGCGCATGTGTGTGTGTTGATGTATTTCCCATCAGTCCTGGTCATCCTTACCCAACCCTTTCCCAGAATCCACCACTGACTCACTTAAAACAAAGTACGAGTCAGCTGTTTGACTCCAAAACGTATAAAGACAGAAGAAAACTATCTAATCGAGTAAAAGTGATCGAGTGGTGCTGTCCCGTCACAGCTGGCCACACCTGTCGAGGTATTTGCTCCCTGCAGAACTGGAAAGACTGCTTCCTTAACAGTTTGTCTGCGTGCATTTGTTTGGAATTAAAAGTGGAACGAAAAGCAGCTGAGGGTTCCTCAACGGAAGAAAAAATACCCTCAACGGTTTAGCGAAGCTGCCGCCACATGTGAGAGGTCTGCGGGAGGTTATAAAAGGGCTCCTCGGGGTTAAAGTTAGGAAAAAACTAATTATGTGCGATGACGTACAAACGGGCTTGATGACACCTGTCAGGAGGAAGCAGCTGGAAGTGTCCCCGACCATCACGGTTAGTGGTTTGTCGGTCGGTTCCTTCGATGTATTTATTGAACCACATCAGACGCGCGTGTGGAAAATCCCAAATCGTTCCCATTCGTTCGCCACATGGAGCGCTCCACATGCGACGGTGGTGTCGATCACATCCTTCTGGTACATTTTCAGGCAATGTTAGAACTCTTCTTTAGTTTCTTTTGGTTAAATTTTATGTTATGGCAATGCTATGTCCCATCTTGTCAGGAAGGTGCCCTTTTCTTGCCGCCAACACACCTGGAAAACATCCAAACATCTAACCCTAACCCTAACCCTAACCCTTAACCCTGTTTTGTTGCAAATGATGCAAATCATGTCACAAATGTGTTTTATTGCTGCTACTAACACAACTAGAAAATGTCCCAACATCTTGGCGAAACTATCCAGTTTCATTGTGACAAACAAGACTGGAAAATGTTCCCATGTCTCGTTAAAAAAATCTGGTTTTGTTGCGACTAACACTGCTTGGTTATGTCCCAACCTCTCATGAAAAATATCCGGTTCCTTCGCCAGAAACAAGACTGGAAAATGTCCCTCTGTCTCATCAAAAATATCCAATTTTGTTGCCATTTACAACACTGGGAAATGTCCCGACATCTCGTCAACAATATATTGTTTTGATGCCACCAACAGCCTGAAATTGTCTGAACGTCTTGTCTGAAATATGCAATTTTGCCGCTACTAACACAGCTGGAAAATGTCCAGACACCTCGTCAAAAGTACCCAGTTTCCTTGCCAAAAACCTGGTTTAAAAATGTCCCATGCCTTATTTCCGCCACTAACACACCTGGAAATATGTCCCCAATTCTTGTCAAAATATCCAGTTGAGTTACCTCCAACATGGCTGTAAAATGTCCCGAAATCACATCAGAAATATCCTGTTTTCTTGTCCCGACATCTTGTCAGAACTACCTAGTTTCATTGTGACAAACATGACTGGAAAATGTCCCAATGTCACATTGAAAATATCTGGTTTTGTTGCGACTAATACAGCTCGGTTATGTCCTGACATCTCATAAAGAAAAAGAAAAATCGAACTGTGTTGCCACTAACTGTCTTCAAAATATCCCAACATCCCCTTTTGTTTTGTCTCACAAACAAGCTAGAAAAATGTCCCAACTTGTTGTCAGCGATGTCCAGAATCTTGTGCTGGTTTCTGATGTTTGGACAGAACCTGGGGAAACCTCTTATTATTGTCCAGGGTTCAGAGTTCAGCTGTGGCAGCTGTCATCGGCTCGTCACGGGGTTTACGGTTCGATCCTCACCCCCTCCTGTCAACATGTCAAAGCGTCCTTGGGAAAGACTTTAGACCTCAAACTGCTCCTGACGGTCGGACCAGCACCTGCTGCCGGTGGGCACGTGTGTCAGAACTGTAAAGTGCTTCAGATGACAGCTGTCTGCGAACACATCACTTCTAAACCGAGTGAATTACCCAGCGGGGCGAACTCAGGTTGATTTCTTTCCTTCTTCTTGGCTCCCTTTCCTGCTGTTTTGAGGAGTTTTTTTGCTGATTCGTTGATTATTTCAGCATCGTGTTGGCTCAGAGAGTCTTTCTCAAGTTTGAACTGAGTCGTGTTTTTGGTGTGGTTGTGTTTACAACAGTCATTTCAGTCACGTGCGGGGGCAGACACTGATTAATGATGTACATCCTCATGTGTGCGCAGTCTGGTTGTGTGTGTGTGTGCGATTCTGGGAGTGTGCACGTTGCTTAATGAACCCACACACACACACATTGACGTTGTCGCCGGGGTATGACGACTACAGGTGTCGAGAGCAGGCTCCCCATCGCCATGGAGACAATCAGCTGTTCACGCTCCAGCTTCTCTGAATGCGGAGGGAGCTGAGGCGTCATGCAGTGTCATCTCACACACACACACACACACACACACACAGCTGTTGGACACACTTCAAACACACGTTCACGTGCGCGCTGCATGACAGAGGATGTTATTTCAACCACAGGTTTGAGTTTAATCTCTTGAACGAGACGCGTTAACACTGCGGGCAACACGAGGATGAGGCAAGAGAGACGTTCCTGTCTGACACAGCTGCGTTCACTCCGTTTACCTGATTCCACCTCTGGCTTCTCACGCCCGTGTACGTAGCGCATACACGCACCGACTTCTACGTGTTGTTTGTTCCGACCCACCTGACTGCGCTCCGGCCCTTGATCCAATTTTATTTTGTCGGGGTGTTCAATCAGTCTTTTTTTCTGGCTTCTCCTTCGGGTAAAGTTTGCCTTTGGAAATCCTAAAAACAGATACTGACACCAGCTCCAAGGGTTTTAGGTAAGAGTTTCCAAAAAAAAAACATCTGGGAAAGATTGAGAGGAAACACCTAATTTAGCATCTGCAAGCTGAAACGTGAACCCGTTTTTTGTCAGAAAATGAATTTGGATGAATTTATCATCCAAAACTGTTCCTGGCAATATTTCCATTGTATGTCACTATCTTCAGATGAGTTTGGCTGTATTTTATTTGTAGTATTTTGTAATCTGAAGCTGTATTTAGCAGTATTTTGAGTAATGGGTTCTATGTGAAGCTGAAATTGGCAGGATGTTTGTAGTATTTCTTATCTTAAATTGAGACGGGCAGTATTTTCCATTAAAATGTACACATCAAGATGATATAAGCAGGATTCTCTGTATCTTTAAGCATTTGCAGTATTTTTCTAGTATTTATAGCCTTGGACTGGCAATATTTTTCCAACAAAAGTTTTACCAACTGAGACAGTATTTTCTTTAATGTCTCCTCTGGCATCTGAGACGGTTTGGGGCATTACTTCCATTGTATTCTACATCTAAAGATCTGTTTGTCAGTATTTCTCTGTGATATTCATGCTTTGCAGAAGGATCTGGCAGTATGTTGTGTCATGTTTACTTCGTGAAGCTCAGTTCGACATTGTGTTTTGAAGTGTTTCTTATCTGAAAGTAAACTGAAACTGTTTTCCATTCAAATTCCAACCTCGGATGTTGGCAGTGTACATTTCTGCAAAACCCCGGATATGTTGCAATATCACATTTCTTTAGATTTTCTATTTCTCTCTTTGCACGACACTGTTCAGGCACAAAACACTGTTGTGGGTCGCTCCTTGTTACCTCCTCTCCCATGTGACCTGAACGCAGCATTCCTGCGGAGTTACGGCTCGCTCTGCTCCTGACTGTTGGGGCTCCCTGATAAACTCTTTTGGGACTCAGATACCCAGGATGCCGTGCAGGTGACGGCGACAAAGTAAATTAAACTGGCCGTGAGATTGCATCAGATGTGTCAGCTTCAGGATGACAGAACGAGAGGGGAAGAGTGTCATCCCTCCATCTCCATCTCCATCTGGTGTCAGGAGGTCATCATCAGACTCCACCCACGCTCGCTGGAACGTGTGTGTGTGCGCGCGCGTGTGTGTGTTTCACAGCATGTGTTTCCCATCTGGTTCCACCCAGTCCCTCAACACTGAGTTCATTCTGACCTCGTTCCCTTGTCTTTCTTTCTTTTCTTCTCTCGTTCACCCCTTTATTCTTTCTCTCTTTCTTTTACAGCCAAAGTACATCCAGCTCTCTCCTCCCTCTCCTCCTTCCATCCTTCCATCCCTCCTCTTTTCATCAGCTGTAACACAACACCTCGGGCTCATGCTCGTCTCAAGTGTGTGCCGGTGTGTGTTTGACGGCGTGATGTCATCGCCCCGACTCCCCCCCCCCCGACGAGATGCCGCGCGCATGCCGTCACCCTCCGTCCCTCTCATTTGTCGGCTGTCAGTCAGCGTCCCGCGCCGCTAAAGATAACCATCAACATGTCGTTTAATCTAATTATGAGTCTTAAAATCCCATTTGTCCTCCAGTAAAGGGTAAATCCATGAATGGGCGGTGAGATCATTCGTCTGTTTTCCGCGCCGTGCCACGTGAGAGCCTTTGAGTCGCGTGCCAGTTTACGCACGCTGCGTTTCATTTTCCCTGATACGAGCGGAGCGATCTGCCTGCATCTTCCCTTTTTTTCTTCTTTTTTTTTTAAGATCCTCACACTTGTTGCCAGAGAATTCTTGAAACAAGTGAACAGAATTGGAAACAAGTGGAATTACCTCACTCCGCTGGCAGACGGTTTTCCCCCTCGCCCCGGGAGGATGAAACGACGGCTCCAGACTCGGATCTGAAAGTGAATCGCTGCGACAGATTATTGAGATTTTTTTGTTTTGCAAACTTCTCAACTTCCCCCCCCGCCGCCCCCGCGAGAGCGTAAATCGCTCAGCGGTCCCCATTCGATCGCTCCAGTGTTTAATGTTGTGGTATTTTACGCCGTGTTGAGTGATAGAAGACTTTACATGAGGGACGATGAGTGTCCAGGATTGTGATTAGAGGGGAAGTAAGAACTTCCAGCAGTGCCGGCTCTACGTTTGTTCATTTCACAAAGGAACATTTTAGTTTCTCACAACCAAGATCTTTTCTTTTGTACGGTTGTTCATGAATCAGTATCGGTATCGGAAAAATCCCTCGGATCTAAATCGCTGGATCCGCTGGAGTACAAAAGTACACATTTATCGGGTCCAAAGCGAGACCCTGCTGTTTCCCAGCAGCGTCCTGTACACCCGGCCCACCTCAGAAGATTTGTAGTGACCAATATCTGATAACAGGAAGTGAATTGTGTACGGTAACAACACTGCTGGTGCTTATCACATCCGATCGGATGGGGACGGTTGAGCGCAACGGTCAACGATCGTCCCCATTTGATCATCAGACGGTCCCAACGATCAAATGGGGACCGTTGAGCGTTGTACCGTTCGCTCAACGGTCCCCATTCGATCGCTCCAGTGTTTAATGTTGTGGTATTTTACGCCGTGTTGAGTGATATAAGACTTTACATGAGGGACGATGAGTGTCCAGGATTGTGATTAGAGGGGAAGTAAGAACTTGCAGCAGTCCCGGCTCTACGTTTGTTCATTTCACAAAGGAACATTTTAGTTTCTCACAACCAAGTACGGTTTTCTTTTGTACGGTTGTTCATGAATCAGTATCAGTATCGGAAAATCCCTCGGATCTAAATCGCTGGATCCGCTGGAGTACAAAAGTACACATTTATCGGGTCCAAAGCGAGACCCTGCTGTTTCCCAGCAGGCCCAACTCAGAAGATTTGTAGTGACCAATGTCTATTAACAGGAAGTGAATTGTATACGGTAACAACACTGCTGGTGCAACGGTGACAACGTAAGTTAAACTGGCCGTGAGAACTACGTACCACATCCGTACAACTACGTACAACATCCGTACAACATCCGTATAACTACGTACAACATCCGTACAACTACGTACAACATCCGTACAACATCCGTATAACTACGTACAATGATGATAAGCACCAGCAGTGTTGTTACCGTCAGCTTCTCAGCAGTGACGAACACATCCCACATCTTCACGATCATTAATGTGGCAGAAAGTCGTGTCATCTTGACGCTGACTTGTTTGTGTTCGGGGGCAGACGAAATGCTAATGTTATGAAAATGTGTGTCCGTGAGCCAACAGCGAGGTGGCGCCGGCCCTAACGACGCTCAAGGTTAATTCGGAGACATTTGCCGCGCTCGTTTACGTCCGGCCCGCCGGGGCGACATCTTCACAGCGCAGGCGGAGCCGCGACCTTCGGGCTTTCCATATCTTTACAACTTCCGAGGTCGGAAGTTTGGAGCTTACGAGGGGAGCACTTGAAGGCAGCATCAGTCTTCTCGTGCACTCCCTCAGTGTCCGCTGTCTCCCTGAGCGCTATCATTCTTCCCATTCAGCTTCCTGCCCTATAAATATTTGAGCAGCCCCATTAGGGAGTGAGGTAATCTCAACACACACACACACACACTCACGCACACACACTCGCGGAGGGCCGCCATTAAGGCGTAGTAGCGCCTAATAGTCTTGTCGGAGCGTCGGGCCCCGGAGCTAACGGGCTAATTAAGAGCGAAACAGGTTTAACGAGTTTAGACTGTTCATTAAGGCAGAAACCTGATTAATTAACGGTCGCGGGGGGAAGAGTTCGTTAACGAGTCGCGTGATTAATTAAAACCACAGACGACGGAGAGCGTAACTTTAAATGGGGAAAAAAAAAAAGGTGAGGGATGATTAGTGGCTCCGAAAAAAGGAGGGGAAGAGAGAGAGAGGTGAAAATGGGATGGAAATTATAGGCGCAGGAGAGAGGGAGAGACAGATTTGTAAAAGTGGAGAGGTGAAAGAGGCAAAGAAAGGAATAACACAAAGGACAGAGACGGAGAATGAAGGAAGAAAAAGCGACAGAACGGGAGAAAGATGGAATCCGTTCCATAATGGGCGACCAGATATGGGCGAGAGACAGAGAGAAAGAGAGGGAGAGAGAGAGGTGGCAGAGGTCAAGAAGACACCGACGTTAAAACAAAGAGAGATTGTGGAGAGAAAAACAAAGACTTAATACAACAACCCCTCTCTCTCTCTCTCTCTCTCTCTCTCTCTCTCTCTCCGTGTGTGTGTGTGTGTGTGTGTGTGTGTGTGTGTGTGTGTGTGTCTCTCTCTCACACACACACACACTCTGCTGAATGTCGGCTCTTTGTGTTTCGGCGGTGCAGAGGCCGGGTCGTGTGATCGCTCCCCTCGCTGGACATCAGAGGTCAACCTCGAGAAAAGAAACGCTTCAAAACGCTCGGCCGCAAACTAGAAAAATAAAGACAAAAGCGTTCGACAAAACAAACCCAAGAACCCAAGAACCTCGGAGGCAGCTCCTCAAGCGCCGCCAAGCTGCTTTACACTTCGAAAGTTTATTTATTTAGTTCATTTATTTTTGCAGTTCTTTTATTTATTTTGATTTAATCCAAAGATCTGACAGTTTGTTCAACAACTCCTATCATTTTTTAACAGTTTTACTCATTTATTTTACCATCTGAGTCTCTAGAATAAATGTTGGCAGTGTACGTTCCTGCACGTCCTGGATCTATTGTAAAAAGCAGAGGAGGGTTTCTGGCACAGCTTCGCCTAAAGTCGAAGTCTAAAGAGGTCAAAAAGCTCCAGCAGCGCTAGAGAACAAATAAATAGAGCAACTAGACGGAGCAACTTTGTTATCAGAGCAGCAGAGTGGACCGGTAGTGTCAGTGAGGAGGAAAGGGTTGGTGAGAGGAAACAGAGGGAAGAAGGAGACGAGAGAGGAGACGAGGCGAGGTGAGGTGAGGTGAGGTGAGAGGGAGGAGAGCGAAAGAGGGGAAGGGGAAAGGTGAGGGAGGAGAGACAAAGGATGATGGGAGGAGGAGCAGGTGCTGCTGACAGAGCCTTCATCTGTTCCTATGGTTTCCTCACCCTGTGTGTGTGTGTGTGTGTGTGTGTGTGTGTTCACAAACAGAGAGAGAGACAAAACAGTAGTAAAGCCGGCAGGAGTGAATGGAAGCGGTGTCACAGCGGGCGGACGTGTGTGTGTGTGTGTTTCCGAGTCAACCTGTATTTGTGCGTGTTAGCATTAGCACCAGCTTTAGCATTAGCTGTAGCATTAGCATTTACTCACGTGTACTTAAGTAGGTGTAAAATTCACCGAGTGCGTTCACAGACAGCAGTAAAATGTAACTAAGTACATTAGAATTTCGAGGTACTTGTACTTCACTTGAGTATTTCCTTTTTTAAGGTAAATATTGTACTCTTTCCTCCATTACATCTGTCTGATTGTTACTTTCAGGTTACTATTTCCCGTCCGGTGGAAACCATTAACCTCCAGACGTGCTGATCTGGGACCTTTGTGCCGAACGGAAGGATCGACTTTGTTCTTTTTATTTCTAAAAACACAGACCGCATCGCCCTAATGCTTCACAAAAAGTGTGAGTGCAGGTTAATGGCGAGCAGTCTGCTGACTGTCTGCGGCGGCGGCAGCAGGAAGAATGAATCTTTAATCAGTCTGAGCTCCGGCGGAGTAAAAAAACGCGTATCGATGCGACTATCTGAATGAACTGTTTTGTTTTCTGTTTCCTGGAAGCTGAAATGCACCTGACCTCCGCACATGATCCTCTCTCTCTCTCTCTCTCTCTCTCTCTCTCTCTCTCTCTCTCTCTCTCTCTCTCTGTGTAAGTCTTATTGTTCTTTCCAGCTTCGTGCTCTCTCTCTCTCTCTCTCTCTCTCTCTCTCTCTCTCTCTCTCTCTCTCCTACTCGTCCACTCCCTCCTTCTCATTCAGTCTCTTTTCCCTTAGTTTCCTGATCTGGATGAGATGCTGTAAGCCCCGGCACTGAATCCAGCGGTCAGCTCGTCACTGTATCGACTCTAAACATTCGTCTTGTTTCCACGGAGACGCGGGGGTCAGGACCCCCTGTGAGGGATATTTAGCTGGACTCGGGTGTCATGATACCGGCGGCGTGTAGGGTCCTGTTAGAAACACACACACACACACACACGACACTCGAGGCGTGTGCGTTTCAGCCAGACGCTGATCGGAGACTTAAGTGTACAGACCGGATACGTCTGACGCTACTGATAGGGCGAAAGCTACAGCGTGTGGCCAAAAGTATGCGGACAGCCCCGTCTGCATACTGTTGTGTACTGGCCTGTTTTTGGGCCCTTGGGTCGAGCTCATTACCGTCACCACACTCTTTTTTTTTACTCTTTGCTCCAGGAATCCACCTTGTGCATAATTTGAAATGTAATGGAAATAAAATAACTACTGTTTAGTATGCTTTACGTCCATTCTCAGCCCCGCTGGAGAAAAAAAAACACTTGTCATTCGCGCCTCTCCTCTGTCTTCTTGGCGCGCAAGGACACGCGACGATCCGTGAGACATACGGGGGATTTCTTTTGTCTCTGCCTGATTATCAGTCATTATTTTTAGCCTTGGGCACTTGTGATATCTGAGGATAATCTTCCAGCGCGCAGACACAGAAGATAAGAAAGCGTCGTTGGCGTTACTACGTCCGACGAGGCTGCCAAACGTGCGACCAGGGATGTTTTTGAGGACACCTGGAGACATTTCTAGCCGTTTTTGTGGCGTAAAAGATAAGTAAAACTTGATCGTCAGTGAACTGGAGATGAAGCCGTCCTTTTCTTTAACTATGGAGGAGCCCACAGACACAACTAGAGTCTAATAAACTGTAATAACGCCACACACAGCCCACTTCCTGTGAGTCGGACCAACATGGCCGTCAGGTGTCTGCATACTTTTGGCCAGGTTCTTCTGCTTTTTTTATTGATCATTTCACGACTGAATCTACATGTTCTGGGAACCCGAACGTTATTTTACATGTCACGCCCCGAAAAACAAATTCAGGCTGAAACAAAAAAAAGGACATTGCGAGAGAGAGAGAGAGAGAGAGAGAGAGAGAGAGAGAGAGAGAGGGAGAGGAAGAGAGATGCAAATCAGCAGCAAACACTGCAGCAGGAAATGGAACAGGAGCATTATTCATATGCAGGTGTACAGTACCAGGTTACAGTTTCACACACACGCGCACACACACACACACACACACGCACGCAACAATCTGATGTTTCTTCTCGTGTGTTTTTTCGGGATTAAACACTCAGAAAGAAATTTCGGGCGAAAAAACGGAGCGTTTCGTATCCGTCTAGTTTGCTCACTGAGCCATCTGTGCTGCCGAGAGTTCAAGCTTTTTAATTCTATAAGACGTTAGTCATCCCGGCGAACACACACACACACACACACACACACACACACACACACAAACAGACATACACACACACAGTCAGACCACACACCTCCTACCTACCTGCTGCTCTGCGGATGTGAGGGGACAGAGATTAGCTGTGTGTGTGGGTGGACAGTCGGCGCTGGCGTGTGTGTGTGTGTGTGTGTGTGTGTGAGTAACGGGTGTTGGGGACAGTAGTCATTCAACCGCCCGCCCCCATTGTGTCAAGAATAAACTGCAGTGCACACACACACACACACACGCGCTTATAAATAAAGATTCGGGACGAGAGAAGACGCTCCGAACGGGCTCAGGATCCGCCGGCAGCCAAATGTTGGTATACATTCAGAGTCTGGGAAGGTTTTTCTACTCTGGCGGCCAATTTCAGCCGCGAACAAACCGTCGTTCCGTCCTTCTGGAGTCGTATTCTTCTGCAAACATCGAGTGGAGGCTGGCAGTCGCGTCCCGAGCTGTGCGAGAGACGGCGATGGCTGCCGAAGCGGCGTGCAGCTCCTTCTCTTTCACTTTCATTTACAGTCAGAGCTGAAGGCTGAACGTGTAAACTGCTTTTAATTTTTTTCACCCGAGAAATTGCCTGGCGGGCTCATTCCCTCAGCTTTGAGGGGAAAAGAAAGCCTGTTGATTCCGACGCTGCTTTAACGGCTTCAGGAGTTGTTTTCTGTCATGACGCCGGCGTGACACGTTACCGGAAACGCTGCGAGCTCGCATCAGGTTCGGTCGATGCCGAGCGGCGGCGGGAACGCACAAAGTTAAAATTCACACTCTTTTCTTAAGAATTACGAGAATAACTTTTGTATTTCTCCGTAACACGTAACGTTTCACTTCAGCGCTTACAGAAGAACATTTTTCCGGCATTTTTTTAGCCTTCGTTTGAGAAGAGAAGTGAACGGAGGGATGAGTAAACGAGGGGAGAAGGATGACACGAGAGGAAGGCCCCGAGCCGGAGTCGGACTTGTGATGCGGGCCGAGTGGTTGGAGGCACGAGGACGCCTGAAACAAACGGTGTTCAGAACGCGTATTTCGTATCACGGAGAGTCATTTTAGTGGCAGGGAAAGTTTTGAAACACATCACGCACTCTGCACTTGACAGAAACATGAACTTTTTTAGCTACACTGTGACTGTGCATTTCCACGACAGTGCCACATTATTTGACGTTGTGTTTCCTGTCGTCGACTGACCACATGACCGCTGTAAAAGGCGATCATTACGCTGATTTGCCGTAGACGAATGTGTGGACGGTCTACTGTGTTTTGTAGCTTAATCCGCATTTCACTTGAGCCGGCTGTATGTCCTGAGAGCTACTGTCAGCGGTAGCAGTCGCCGTCTGTGTAAAAGTTACAGAGGTGGGATACGGGGACAGTCCGTTCTGCCTCTGATCCCCCAGCAGACGCAGCGACGGAGCCGTAAAAGTGGCAAATCGACATCCGCGTTGGCAGGGGTACACATCGCACTGGACGCCGACACTGTTGTGTTACACTGTCACGCCTCTTAAGTGACACACTGGAGCGGCGTTACGCCGGAGATGCTTTGTTCAGTGTCGACGAACAGAGGCGGTGCAGAGGCGAGCCTTAGATGCAGCGCTGTTGTGGAATCTTGTTGTGGACGTCTCAGCATGTTTCTGGTGTTTTCATCTTTACGTAACGTTATCGTTATATCGACATTACAACGAGCAGTGCGGTTGTCTTACGGTTCCCATTCTAGATGAGGTATGGGCTCACATGTATTAGCTCTTCGCTGCAGTCATGTATGATTTTGTGTCACAATCGTGCTAAAATCTGCAGAATCCTGAACGCTGTGTGTATTCGCAGGCTGGTAACAGCAGAAATCTGGAGCCGAGCAGGAATGTTAACCTCAAACTGTAATCACACACGTGTTTTAATATAGCTGATCAGCTGAATCGCTAAACTATATTTGCCACTGCAGAGGCGTATGAATGAACAGATGAATGACATGTTTAAAATGTACCTACAAAAAGACTCACGGTGAACTTAAATACAGGCTGCACCTCTGAGCGAAAGCATTTTCTGACGGGATTACATGTTTCTGAGTTCAGCCACGAGCTCAGGCTGTGCTTCTCCGTATAATTTGCTCTGTGACATTCTGATTCTTTAGGTTTTTGCTCGACAGTGGAGGCACGCTTTATTACCCCCCCGTAATGGGCAGCTTCCACTGCCCGGCAGCGAGAAAAACTGCTTGTACCGGACCATTCTCCGTCAGCCCCCGCTCCATAAATACGGCTAACAGAAGCTCTAATTGTTTCCTGTTTGGTTTGTGAAGTCTGTAAGTGAAAGTTTTTTGGCAATTACCCGGCCTACATAGTGTGAGTCGCTCTATTATCGGCGCTGTTGCGAGGCTCAGATTGCAGATTTCTGACGCAACGCCGTGAAAAAAAGAAAAAATGGCCTCCAGGAAGACTCGGCTCCTGAGAGGAAAACTAAGTCAGCGTTATAGGTGGCGGCTTAACCTGCCCGCAGGCTTTTTTTTTTAAACGTTGGAGAGGAGAACAAGGTTTGGGTGGGTGAAAAACATGAATGAAAAGGGAGGAAGGTGAAAGAAAAAGAGAACAAAGATGAGTAAACAAGGCAGCGAGAGGAGAGGAGAGGAGAGGAAGGAGGCGAGTGACAGGAAACAGCTTACATAAGCGTGAGCATCATAGCCTGTAAACACTCTGATACACCAGGAATAGTCTCGTGTCCTGAATTTGACTCAACTTTTTTAAAAAAAGAGCGGCTGTGGGCTGAGCGCTCCCACTCGCTGTCGATGCATCATTCATTCAAACGGCACCGCGGCCTCCGAAGGTCTCGTTGCATAAAACACAGCTTTCACTTCCACCAATCTGCTATTTCGGGACGAAGAAGGGGGCTCCGATAACGGCCGCTCGAGGGTCCTGCAGTTTTTTTTTTTTTGCGTCACGGCCGTTTTCTTTTTCTTTTTCCGAGGCCACAGCTGGAGGCATCGCGGCTAATTATACACGAGCCGGGAAAGAGGGGAGAGATTGTGGCGGTTTGGCCGGAGGTCAGCTTCGGAGATGCTTGGAGTAGAAAAATGAAACATCTGATAAAGCAGATGTCTGTTCCTTAATGTTCGCTCCTCTGACACACTGCCCTAGTCTCCGCTCGAGGTCTCGACAGGGCCTGAATTCAGCCTTTATTCGGAGTTTTGAAGAGGCATCGGCTTTGTGGAAAAAACGTTGCTCCAGGATTTGGAGGAGAATTAAAAGCGTTCGTCAGGAGAAGGAATCAGCTGTAAAAACTGGAAGGAAGCTGGGTTTTTTTTTAAAGCGAGCAAGTTAATTGTGGTTTAAAAGGCATTTGTAGAGTTCAGTGACGCATCTCGGTGAAGTCCAGGAACTTACAAAAGCCACATTGAAAGAAAATAACCAGGGATGCACTGATGTGATGCTGAAAATAACAATTTAGACAATTCTGATGACAGTGTTTTTTGTTGCTTATTTAGTTTAGTCTTTTTTTTTATTTTTATTTATCCCCCCCTGCACCAGAGAAACACAAAACTACTATCTAAGTTGAGATAGTACTAACATACAAATGTAATCATATACCAGCTTTTTAAAACAACCTTTGATCAAACCTTCTTTTCCCTGAAGTGATATCTTTATGGAAATGATCTGCTTTAAAAGCCTTTCAGTGCTGACACAGCCTTACAACCAGTCAAATGTGAGGAGCCAATAGCTCACGGATCAAACTTAACAAAGAAGGCGAACATCAGCCACAGCTGTCGATGAGAACATAGTCTTGTTTCGGGGTACGGCAGCCCTGAGAGGTGAGGAGAAATAAACCTGGTAATCCTTTTTTTTTTTTAAGTCTACTCTCAATAGTTTTCTCTTCTGTGTTATTAATGACTTAAGATCAGGTACAGCAGAGCAGGATTACCAGGATAATCTTTATAAGTTCCTTTTCTTCATTCTTCCATTTATTCCCCTGCGACAAAAGGAAAGATTCCCCCGGTGCACAGAAGAGCTTCTCTTCTGGGAGCAGCCGGTAACCACAGTGGGTCAAATATATCAATATTCCAGCAGCACACCAAGATACGCTTGACGCTATTTTATTACAGTTACATTACTTTGTTGTTTTTAATGTGATTGTTCATAAAATAGTGTCAATCGTTTCCTTTTTTTTTTTTTACTTTCATTTGTGTTTCCCCCATGCACAAACCTAACCAAGATAAAATAAGATAAAACTTAATAAATACCGAAGGAAACTCTCAAAATTGCTCAAAGTTACATTGACAGTGCAGCATGTAAGAATTGGCCACTTGTTGACTTCATGCTCACAACAAACAGGGAGAAGCATATCACCAGAGTAACTGCTAACTGTAGCGACCGTTAGCTAGTTAGCTCAGTTAGGCCGGTGCTAGCTGGTTAGCACGCTTAACATTGCATTCCTCCACATTCTGTTTTCATTTCAGTGAAGTCTTGAACGCTTTCAACCAACGTTCTAACATACTGCACCTTTAACACGACAAAAAAAAAATCATAAACACAATAAATTCATCATAAAAAAGTTAAATTAAAATAGGAAAAAGGTAGTATATACAATGACCAATACTGGACGGGCTTAAAATTTAAAAGGGAAAGAAATCGAACAAACGAAGGAAACCAAACATGTTTTTTCACTGGCCTGAAGTTATTTTTTGGTTTTCACCCAATTTACTGATGGCAAATAATAAGGAACTTTGGATTGTTTTTTTTGTTTTTTTCACCTTCCATCAGGAGAGAAAACAATTTAGATCAGATTTAGAAAATGAATCACCAGATTTTTCCTTTCTTGCCTCTAGAGGAGCGACTTCAGCCAGGCAGCAGCGTGTCTGAGGGGGAGCAGACGACCCTGGATGATTCCTGAAAGAACTCCGCTAACATTACATTAAGTTCTTTGAGGAACTTTAAAGTTGCTTATTGGTCGTTTTTTTGGAACCTTTAACAAACTATAAAAGCTTCCAGCGCGCGGAGCGTCGTAAAATCTGAGCGTCCGTCCACAAAAAAAAAAAAAACGAGTCCGCGTACCCCTTCCTCTGTCCATCTCGCTTCCTGGTGTTTTTTTGCAAACTGTTGTGGAAAATGTAATGAAGCTACATGCACACATGCACACACACAAACACACACACACACACACACACGGGGCAAACTCAGTAATAGTTTCAAGGCTGGCCCAACAGCCCTGTGGAAAATATGACTGCCTTCTCTTTTCCACTGGCAATTTACACCAACAGGACGCCTGTTTTTCCCTTCCTCACCTCCTCAACCCCCCTCCCCTCCCCTCCTCTCTCCTCTCTCTCTCTCTCTCTCCTTCCCTCTCTCCATCTCTTTTTCTGCTTAAATGGAAACATGTTGGTCAAACGGGCCCAGCTGCGGAGGAACCGCTGTTCGGGAAAAAGAAAACGGTGTAGGTACAGTGTGTATACTGTGTGAGCGGGCGGGCGGGCGGGCGCCAGGAGACAGAACATGGAACATGGAATTCTTTAACGGCCTCAATTGGTGCTGTGTCACATCATGTTCCCCGTGTAAACCACAGGGTGTGTGTGTGTGTGAGAGAGAGTGTGTGTGTGTTGTCCCGTCGGAGCAGCTGCACAGTAAATGCACTTTTTGGAGCAAAATATTGAGAAGCACGGCGATAGAATGAATAAATGAATGAAAGGAAAGACATAAGATTAAAGGGTTGACAAAGTGACGTCACCAGAAGTTTCATTCAGACACTTTCCTGGAGCTCTTGATCCTCTCACGTGATCTTCCTCAACAGATGGAGTGGGCCAAAGTGTAGATGTTTTCCGCATGAAAAACCACAAGACCTTTGTTACATATTTAGCCGAGTATTGTACTTAGAATACTTTATCCTGAATGTTTTCGACAGTGTTCAAACACAGATGGATCCGATATTTTGCTCGAGGTAACGGTGTGTTTAATTTGGGCGCCTGTTGCTACAACTTCCAGCGGAAACGTCAGAGACGGAGGAAGGAAGTCAGCTAACGTGACCGCTGTCCTTCTGCTTTTGTCTGGTTTAGGCACAAACACCACTTGGTCAGGGTTAGGAAACATCGTGGTTTGGCTTCAAACACTTGTTTTGGTCGCCACGATCACAGATAGAAAACGGTCCGACTTCCCGCGAAAACTAGCCAGTTTTGGTAAACACAAAGTCGGCGGTTCTCCTATAAAAACATCCCGTTTTTGACGCAATAAAAACGTCTGTAAATGTCCTCGTGTGTCCTTTAAAATATCCTGAGTATGACCTGAACGGCCGATCGGCCGCCTTTATGGCTGTAACAACGTCACCACCGTCCCCTCCATCGCCTGATGTGAAAGGCGGCTAATAATCAGATTCTGGATCGTGATATTAGACGTTTGCTACAAATGTCAGCCTCTGACGTCTCTGTGGTTCGCAGCAATGTTAACTGCTAACATTGTATCCGGGTGCCTGGGCTGGAAATTACATACTGCGCGTTTAAAAGTTGAGTTTTATAGCTGCCAGCCTTCATTTAAGTGCTGTACGAGCTAAATCTGCCGAGGAAGACAATCAAGCAAGAGGTTTTCTGCAAATACCGTAGATAAACAGGAAAAATGTTGAGAAATTTAGCTGAAAGTGATCATTTTAGCAGCTGTAAATGTTCAAAAAACAGGTTGTTTAGAATAATGAGGCTAAATTAAGACCCAGAAATCCCCAGCATCTCTCCCCCAATGGCTGGTGTGGTCATTTCAGCATTTTATTGAATTTCATTAGTTGATTTAATTTGAAGGACAGAGCAAGTTAATGAACGTCAGTATTAAAAATAGACAGATTTACATCTGTGGTCCCTGTACAGGTAACACAAACGGCACCATTACAAATAACAGTATACAGTACACAACACTAAATGTATGCACATCATTTCCCCGGAGCAGAAACACAAACTCGCCCCGCTCGCTTCTTTCCACAGAAATGCTGTGCATACTTTGCCGCGCGTCGAGGCCGCCGTTAATGAAAAAGCCGACGCTTCCTTCGGCGGTTCCATGGTAAAGGTTTTCCAGGGAAGAGCAGGGAGTATCCCCGACGAGCCGCGGGAAGCATTTTAATTTGGAACAGATGGAGGAAGTGTCGACGCTGCGTTAAAGAGCAAACAGCAAACGAGCAAACGGGAGTAAATTAGAGAACAAGGGCACCTTTTGAGACGTCATTTTCATTTATTCATTCATTTATTTTGCTGTGGATCAGTAGAACGTGTCTACCAGGTGATTTGACAATGACAATTTTTCAAAATAAAATCACCAAGATAACCAGAATTTAGCGTTTTTTTGATGTGACAGTGAAGGGTGGTAGAAGCTGTGTTGTGTGTGAGATTTAAAGCTGAAAACACACATATACACACACAGATACACACATGCATACGTTTCAGTTGTGTACATTGGACAGGGCTGAAACAGAGCAGAGAGTGACCTCACCTCTAAAACCTCCAGGACTGGATACACACACACATATAATTACGCATGTACAAAATGTTACAGCAATCGCTGAGAAACACACCTCTCACCCAGACACACACACACACATTTTGCATGAAACCCGGTCGTTCTTCTGTGGTTTTGGTCCGTCACTGGTAAACAGTATTTGCTCCACTGGTCAGTCTGAAGCTCAGAAACCCAACAATGAACGAGAAATCAAACCCTCATCATGTGTTTGCTCGCTGCAGGCTTTTCCTGCGAGTTCATCCCCGAGTCAGAAATGCTTCTCGACAAAACCATTTTCCCTCCGTGGCTGATTTTTGCTCGTTATTCCAATCCAGACAAATGTTATTGACCAATTAAACTGCACCTCCACCCTCCATTGTTGACTTGTTTTTAACCATATTTGATGGTTTGGTTAAGACGCTGCACTCGGTCAGTATTTTCTTCCTCTCCTCAGTGTCTCGTCTTAAAGAAACCACAAGATTTTTCTCTCCTGAAAGCGCAGTCGGACAAACGGATCACCTACGGAAGCCTGCAGGCGACAGTATTTGCATTTGTGCATGAAAAGAAGCCAACAAGTGAAACGTGAAGCTGTGGGAATGAAATTATGAGGGTTTTTTTTTTTATTTTGATATTCTTTGTTTTATCAGCTTTATTATTATTATGGCTTTGTTTTAAATCTAAATGCTTGAACATTGTGAACAAAACCGCAGTTAAAGTCCTGATCCGGGAGGTTTTCGCTGTGTATTCCTGTGGTGTTTCTGCACTGAGATCGTCGAGGAGTTTAAGGATGCAAACATCATTTGGAGATTGATTTCTACTCAGAAACAGAGCTGCGACTTATGACTATTTTCATTATAGATTAGTCTGCTCATTATTTCCACTATTAAAAGGTGGATCGCCTCAGCTAGCAGCAGCGACACAGCTGCAGTGGCTGCCATGTAATCCTTTGGGGCAACTGTGGCAATCAACGTTACGTCCACGGAAAGTGCTTGTTTTTGCCACAGACAGGCTGAAGTTGTCTGATAACATTACAGGAAGTTCAGTAATAAGATCCTTTCAGCAACCAGAAGTTGAAGTTTTGTTCAAGGAGAAGTCTCGCTCTGAAAAATCTCGCGAGATTTGAGTTGTTACAGGAAGACAACGGTGGAAAAGTGGGAAACTGCCAGCAAGACAACAACCGGCACAACTTACCTCGCCAGAGTTTCAGGCCGGGAGGCTTCTCCTTGAATGAAACTTGTGTTTCTATTTGCAAGAAGTATCTCATCATTGAACCTTTGTAAAGTTGTCATTCACTTAGAATAACAACCTCGGCCTGTCGGTGGCAAAAACGAGCACTTTTAGTGGACGTGATTTTGACGTTTTATTAATTAAATTTAAGTTAATTTTGACAGTCGGTGATCTACTGGGCTGACTCCAAGACTTTTGATAAGTATGAATCATTTAGACAGCAAAACATGTAAATACAGGGCTCTTGTTAAAAAAAAATCCCCTTTAATCATGAAAATAATGAGCAAACTAATCAATAATGAAAATAGTCATTACTTGCAGCCCTTTGTCAGAGGGGAAATTGATCTCCTCATCTCTTTAACCGTCATTTAGTTTATACATTTCAAAAGAATTGCAAAAAGATACTCTGATTTCTTGCTTCTTTTTATCCAACCAACAGTCTAAAACCAAAAGACTCTTCATTGACTGTCATACGTGACAAAGAAAAGCAGCAGATCCTTCAATTTCAGCAGCTGCAACCAGAAAAAATGTTTGATATCTGTGCTTGAAATGTGACTGAAACGATTCTCAAAACATTGGCAACTCGTTTTCTTTCACAACGACGGCTCAATTATGTGACTAATCGCCGCGGCTCCGCTCTGTTGTCGTCGGAAGAATTAAAATAGAAAAAATGAGCGAGTGAATGTGAAGCTCCGGATCGCAAAGTTTGATGCTTCCCCCCCGTCACAGAGCGGCGTTAAGTTTGGAGTATTTCCGTTGTGTAACTCCGGCTTTTATAACAGCAATTCAGCAGCAGCAGCACTGTAACCTTGGCACACCAAGAACTTCCTCCTCCCACACACACTCTTTCTCTCTCTCACACACACACACATACACACACACCCTCATCCTGTCTCAGCAAAGCTGCCTGTGCTGCCACCTCCCACACACATACTCTATTCAGGGCACACACACACACACAGAAATACACACAGACACACACGTATTTTTTCTGACAGAAATATCCAGTAGCATAATTGACTTCCTACCTGCTGTAAATCACTGTCTACTAGCTGTCTGCTCAAGTGTGTGTGTGTGTGTGTGTGCGTGTGTGTGTGTGTGTGTGTGCGCGCATCACAGTTCAGATTAAGTTCATTCGATTCATCTCCCCTAGATTTAATTTCAGTCATTTCTGGAGGGGCTTCTTCTTCTTCTCTGTCATTTTGTGCCTCCTTGTTCTTCTTCACATGCAGATCTGCATCCAGATGATTGACGGCGCCAAATTAAAACAAAACATGGTCGCTTCGACGTGAACAGTCGGCAATTTAATCCCCTATGATGCTTTTTTGCGCGGAGGCTCTAGAGACCCGGAATAATGAGGTTTAGGTGATGGTATTTTTATTCCACAAATGGATCTATTTCTGGTTCTGCTCCTGAGGACGATCACAAGTCCTCGCTCGGATGTTTCAGGTGAAACCGATCTCGATGAATCTCAGAAGTCCATTTTGTATTTGTTTATTTCTGAAGTGCCTGATCAGGCCATAAAAGTGGCACAGTGAAATCCTTTTGTGCATCTCTGTGGTTTATGTGATGTTGGAAGCTTGTTGATGCAGCGAGGCTAATTCGCAAGGGGGTCATCCCTATGTTCCCCACTTGGGGAACATAGGACCCTTTTTTAGAAAAAAGGTCTTATGTTCCCCGTTTTTCCCAAAAAGGGACCTATGTTCCCCTGTAGCAATACATACCGGGGAGCATAGGACCCTTTTTCTGAAAAAGGGTCCTAGGTTAGGGTTAGGGTAGGGGGTTAGGGTTAGGGTTAGCCCGTAGGCCTACATAGGCCTATTTGCCATGGAATTTTTCAGTAATGGTGGAAAAAGTAACAGACTGGGGAACATAGGACCCTTTTTCTGAAAAAGGGTCCTAGGTTAGGGTAGGGTTAGGGTTGGGGTAGGGGGTTAGGGGTAGAGTAAGGTTAGGGTTAGGGTTAGCCCGTAGGCCTACATAGGCCTATTTGCCATGGAATTTTTCAGTAATGGTGGAAAAAGTAACAGACCGGGGAACATAGGACCCTTTTTCTGAAAAAGGGTCCTAGGTTAGGGTTAGGGTTGGGGTAGGGGGTTAGGGGTAGAGTAAGGTTAGGGTTAGGGTTAGCCCGTAGGCCTACATAGGCCTATTTGCCATGGAATCTTTCAGTAATGGTGGAAAAAGACCGGGGAACATAGGACCCTTTTTTTAAAAAAGGGTCCTATGTTCCCCAGTCTCATACAAAGAGGGGAACATAGGACCCGGGGAACATAGACACGCTCCCTTTGCAAGCTAACATGTTAGAGCTAGCCAGTTTTATACTCAGACAGAAGTTGGATGTGGCAACCGTGACGTCCCTCCGACTGTCTTGGACAACCTCAGCAGATAGGGGGCCCAACCCAGTCAAAGCACCCTCCTATCTGGGCCTTTGGACTATATAATCTGGCCCGTGTGCCTCCCACTGCCTCTCCATTCCTACAGCTGACGTCATCACCTCCGTGAACACACTGAACACAGTTCCACTCACAGGGGTCACTGTGTTGGTCTCAGTTTCCTCAGAGGTAGCCCCCAAACAAATCTGTGTGTCAAAGCTGAGCGGTATTCATGAAGATTCCATTGAAATGAACAGATTTGAGTCTGAAATGTAACAATCAGTTTCCGAACGGTGAAAAACAAGGACGCTCGCTGCAGACGGGTGCTTGAATGGAAGCCCTGCGAACTTCACAAGCAGCTACAGCAGCTGATTTAACAGTTAAGGGCTCCTAACACATGCTCTCAAAGACTTCTATTGAGCACTTATAAAGTCAGCACATTTATGTCTATGCACTCTGTTGCTGTGTTTCTGACTTGTAATTCCGATTTTCGTGTTCACTTTTCCTTTTGGATGGAGTGCCACCACTCATTTTGATCTCAGTTACACACCTGTGAAGTGTCGTGGCCGTCTCTTGCATGGTTGCAACGCTGACAAAAATCTGTCCTGTGGCAGTTCCTGCTACGAAAGGTGTATGCAGGACCACGTTTCACCATGATGAGACACACAGGCAGAGTCATGAGGTGGAAAACATTACCGTCTGTCGAATGCTGTCGCGGCCGATCGCTCTTCTCACAGCACCTAGATCAAAGAACGAATTATGATATCCTTCTCCCATGGACTCTCAACAATACTGAATACTTTCTTCAGAATTTCCATTTTACTACCTTGGAAAAGTGCAACATTTAGAGCCCAAAGTTACGGAACCTGAGATAGACAAATCTTAGATAAACTCAAGATCAGGAGCTGTTTTCAGCTCAAAAGAGGAAGAGGAGCGTTCAACAGTGCTGCGAGTCTAAAGGAGGAAGAAATGAAAGATATTAAGTCTTTGTAGCTTAGAAACAGAAAATGATGTCAAACAATAGGAAGCATCATTTCATTTATTTCAAATCATGAAAATTACCACAAAGGTGTCGCCTATCAGAAATCTATATGTTAAGGACTGCTCATACGGCATTTAGATTTTTTATATTGATCGACAGTGTTCAGTTGCTGTCATCCTAATGTTTTTACCTTAACGGGGTATTGGCCAAAATGTAATGTTTGTCCTCATGATTTGAGAATCTGCCTCCTCCAGAGGACGAGAGCTTCTCTTTCGAGCTTCTCCTTCTCGCAGCGCAGTTCAAAACTCTCGCAGGGAATGAAAAAAAGAAAATCCATTGCAAAAGAGGAAGAGAGGCCGATTCTTGCACCCACAAGAGCAAAAAATAGACCAGAATTCAATGCAGCGCCAGTAAAAGACAGGACGGGTTACGAGAAAGCACTCGATTCTCACTATTCAACTGGAAAAGCTTTTCCGTCCTCCTACACAACATAACCCAAGAGGTGACGGCAGCCGGCTCCGGCTCTTTTTCTTTGGAGGACGTCGAAAAAAGCTCTCTGGGAAATGTAGGAAGTGAGCAACAGAAATGCAGGCTGAAGGAAAGATGGGAGTGTGGACGGTTGAATACTCCTGATCATTATTCTTTAGTTTAACATCTAAAATGTGAGATGCTGAGTCCTTTCTGAAGGTAAATCCACACGTGTTCGCATCGTCTTCACGCTTGTAAACCTCCACACCCGTCACGCTGGGAGCTTCCCGGTTAAACCCCCGACCTCCGTGCCTTGCTCAAGGGCGCAGTGGGTGTACTCTGGAGAAAGGAGGGCGACGCTTCCAAGAACAGCATTCTTCACACATGACTTTTTAATTATCGGCACAAAGTTGCATAAAACTTTTACCTGGCCTGATGTAAGAAAGCAGGTATTGTAACATAACTGCTGAGCAAGTGTATTTTTATTTATAAAAGGAGCGGCGGGGGGTTGAAATTGGCCCGAAATTTTATTTGGACTGGCACCGAGGAGGTCTTAAAACGTTTTTAAATTTAACTTTGCAGCGACCTGCAGTCGGCCTGCTTTTGGTTCACACACACAAACACACACACACGCTTTTTTTTGTTTGCACAAAAACTAACACAAGTAATTTAATTTTCTTCCCATTTCGCTGAGATTATAATAATCCTGTCAAACCATTGTGAGGTTAAAAGTGTTTGACAGATGCTTCCCTGTTTGGTTTTATTTGGTGTTTGGTGTGTTAAAGTGTTTTTTTTTTCTTTCTTGAAATACATACTGTTTCTTTTCTTTTGTTTCGGAGTCCATTTTTGGCCTTTAACCATCTTTTCTGCTCGTTATTCTCAAGGTTTTTGTATCGATTTTAACTCGCGGAGATGAAACTTAGTGAACATATACATGAATTTATGATGAGGTGCACAGGTCTGCAAACCTGGACTATCCTGTTTGCACACCTCTGTATCGCTGCCTGCATGTCAGAAAGTTTCAGAAGTTCAAACAGGTCATTTATTTCAGAGATTTTCCAGAGTGAGGAAAATAGTTACCGGATTACTTACTAAATTGCAGTAAATGTGCCAAAAGGTGAGACTGAAACAACCTTTTTAGCAGACAGAAGGCTCAATATTTACCGATTCTTCATAACCTGGATCAAAAAACACACTTCACACACTTCCAAGATGACACAGCTGGTAAAGTGTTTGCCTGTGGCTGAGGTGTTGGGGTTTTCTTTTTCAGAGATCCTTTATTGGTTTGTTTGGGAAGAGGGTTCACTCGGGACAGATTTGAGAAAACCGAACTTTATGACAAACTGGATTCCTATTTTTATTTTTCTTCATTTTTTTTTGTTCCGCGTTGAATCACTGATCTATTTTTCTTATGTTCTGGTGATTTTTTTCAACTCAGAGCAGCCAGGATTAAGTCAAGCTGTTGACTAACTAGCCAGATACAACTGTTTTACAATGGCATAGACATCAGTGAGGGAAAAAAATGTATACATTGAAAATTGAATCAAATTTTGAATAATAAATTT
>CM077798.1:7660681-7843181 GCA_039737535.1 Lagodon rhomboides | reverse complement strand
GCAGCAAGTGTTTGATTTTGAGAACTTCAGCCAGGAATCGATCATGTGGAAGCTGAATGTGGCTGTTTGGCTTGAGATAACAGAGAGGTTGAACTTTTATCGGAGAGACCAGCTTTCGGTGTGTACACAAACAGGTTTACTAACACACTTAACGCTGGGTGTACCCTCGTTTCACGTATGAGTACGTTATTCTGAGAAGCTACAGAAGATTGAAGGAATCCTTTAAGAGATTTAGGGGTCTTTTGTGAGGTTTAAGGAGTCATTAAGGAGGTTCTGGAGGTCGTTTTGGTGGTTCTTGGAACTCCTTTTTGTATATGCTAAGGTTCAAGGGCTCTCTTAGGACACTGGTCCCAACCTGGGGGCCCTGACTCCCCAGGCTGGGGAGGCCACCTTGATGTTAAGGTGTTAAAGAAAACTTTTAAAAGTAATATGCAGTGGATATTTCATTTAATTTATTTCTGTAAATAAAACTAAAAGAAATTGTTATTTTAAAAGTTTAAACTGTTTTATAATGTATGAACAAAAAACAATATTCACAGAAGTCATTTTTCATCCAAATCACTCTTTTTACACAATCTTCCTGCAGTTATAATGCTCACTAATTTGTTCTGTACTGTATTATTATGCATGTATCATGTGAAATATCCATTTGACATGCCATTACACCATCAGTTTACTCGATGATAGAAAATGGTTCCCTTAACTAAACAACTTAAAAACTGTTTAAGGTGGTGGTGATTCCAGATAGGCGCGTTTGACAGCATTGACGACCACCATCTCTCCAGTGTAATTGGAGAATCTCTGACAAGGAGCCCTGAAACTTTTCTGGGGGCTGTAGGAACAACCTCTACTGACACACTCTATGTTGTTTGTCCTAAAATTAGTCACCCATCTGCATATGTTGCACTAAAGTTGTCTTGTGTGTTATAAAGATCTTGCATCTGTAGACCAACACGAAACTCAACTTAATCCACTCCAAACTAACCTTGACCTCAATTTTAACACTAATCTGCCCCCTGCTGTGGTACATCGAATCTCCTGGACCTTAACTTCCTGTTCAGTGAGTGTGCTGCATGCAATGTGTGCTTCAGGCATTAAAAGTCACATAAGTCATGATGCTACGATACTGGTTTCGGCCTTCAGGGAGTATTGCCAAATAGACTATTGTTGTTATCAACTTTATCTGCAAGTCATCACCATAGATTGTCCACATTTGCCCGCAGTTATGTCAGCTGACCCTTCGACTAACCAATCAGGATCATCTTGTGTTTGATGCTTGCCAAACTGAATACCCATTGTTTCTAACAGACGAGTCAGTCCTTTGGGTTTCAGACTACATTCTTGCACTCTTAACACCATGGAAAACATAAAAATATGACCCAGGTCTGAGCTAATGTTTCTGGTCTGTGTGTGTGTGTGTGTGTGTGTGTGTGTGTGTGTGTGTGTGTGTGTGTGTGTGTGTGTGTGTAAGGGGGCTTGCATGTGAAAAACACAAGGTAGCCCAAAGTTAACATTCCTACTGCTCAGAATACAGCATGTTTTCCTCAAGTGCTATTTATAGATCCCACGTTGGGCCCCCAGACACACACGTCATTGAGCCCTGCTTACCAGCACGAAGGCCACACTGTGTGTGTGCGTAGATATGAATGTGTGTGTGTGTGTGTGTGTGTGTGTGTGTGTGTGTGTGTGTGTGTGTGTTGCAATCAAAGTGAGGGGGAGGTTGTTTAAACCCCGAGATGAGAAAATACAAAGCAAAACTGCAACTTCAGCAGGCAAGTGTGCATGTGTGTGTGTAGCTCTGTGCCTCTTCTGTCAGGTGTTGGTGTGGTTAAGAAACGTTAAACAACGGAAACACACACATATACAGTCTCCACTGCAGTGTTTGCAGTGCAGTTGCGATGCCTGCCAGTACTGTATCGAAGCATGCATGTGTTTCGTTTTATTTCTGAGTGTGTGTGCTCTCTTGTTTTCTCCCTGAGAGAGTACATACCAAGTTAGATCAAACTCTGACACCCAGAGAGGAAGGAAAGGTGCTAGTGCTGATGGCTGCTCTTCGACTTGGCCTTTTTGGACGCCTACACACATTATGACACTCCGACGTCACTTCCACAGCGCTATTTATAAGCCTTTGTGTCTTTTTAGGAACAGCGTGGGTTTGCTTTGCATCAGTGACTCACTGAGTGGAAGGAGGGAGGGAGGGAGGGAGGGAGGAGGAAGGGGTGGAGAAGGCAAAAAGCACAGATGGATTCTAGTGTGAAGAAACTAACTGAGCAATCAATGACATTTACATTTGCACATCAGGCATGTACTTAACAACTGAGTAAGTCCTTTCTGTACAACAAAGTACATTGTGTTGTTTCGCACTTGGAAGACAATATCTTACATCTTATTGTAAATTAAACCGACTTATGGTAAGAGAGAGGTGTTGTGTGTATGGGTTACATTATCTGTGCCATGAGCTGTGCCATCATTGAGTTTTGGAGTGTATTAAAACTAATTGGCTCTTTTTGTTTTGCTGCAGGTCTTTTGCTGAGAGAACTGGATGACTTTTGAAGCTACAGAGAGAGGATCTACAAGCACTTTCCCTGAAAGAAAAGTTAGTATTTTCTCTTTGATAATATTAAGTACGTTGTTAACCGTGGTTTACTGTAGCTATTAAATCCACTGCTGAGTCACCGAACATTTTTCTTCTTCTTGTGTCTCTCCAGATCACTCAAGGATTCTTCTGCCTTTAAATGAACTGGACAGAAAAACAACGCACAGCAACATTCGCGTGTTTACAAAATGGCTAAAGGAGAGAAACATTTCTGATGTTATCCACTAAAGCTCCCCTTTTATTTCCACTTCCTGATTCCTGTCTCCAGTCTGACTTTATGATCAGTCTATTTCAGCAATGGATGGGTACTTCCTGTTTCTGTGAACTTGTTGGCAGCCCTCAAAGGTTCAGCTATCATGCCTGGTAGTTTTGGGACCTTGTAACCCTCAAGAACCTACCCTCCCAACTCCCCCACCACCCCCCCTCCTCCCTCTTCTAACCCACAGAAGAGCTCCACGAAAATGGAGGCTCGTGAATCAGCTGCCGCGGGGCAGAAATGCTCTAACAAGGAACCGGTAAAGGAGAAGACGCCTCTGCAAAGAAAGTGGGCGTCCGAGCCCTCTGCAACCTCCAAACGGTGCACTTTTGCTGATCCAGAGGCAAAACACAGAGAGAGTTTGCCATGTGGTGCCACTGGGGGATCAGCACCCCAGCAGAAGTACGCATATACAGGGAATTCTGGAAAGCTGCTATCTGGACCCTCTGCAGTTGGGGCCATAGGAGGCCCGCCATCTCAAGACCCCCAAGGGCCCTTTGCACAGGGGTTCCCAAGGGGATACTCCTACCAGCTGGGCCAGCCATACCCTCAGCACCCCCAAACTGAGCGCTTCCTCTCAGGAGCCAAACCTCAACCAGGTCTAGAGCCTCATGCTTGGCCATTTGCTGGCCAGTTGCCCTCGGATGATCTCTACCCTGTAGGACACCCGGGACACACTCACCCACATGGGGCTGGGGCTAGCCGGTTTCCTCGCCAGAAATCTCCCAGTTTACCCAGCTCCTTTGGACAATATTCTCAGTCAGGCCCTGAGCCTGGAGAGGAGGGCTACAGCAAAAAAGAGCAGAAACCGAAAAAGCCTGGTAAGTACATCTGTCACTACTGCGGTCGAGCTTGCGCCAAGCCCAGTGTCCTGAAGAAGCACATCCGCTCACATACTGGAGAGAGGCCATATCCTTGTGTACCCTGTGGCTTTTCTTTCAAAACCAAGAGCAACCTTTACAAGCATCGCAAGTCCCACGCTCATGCCATCAAGGCTGGACTCGTACCATTTTCAGAGCTAGCCGTGGCCCGCGGTGGGGACATGGACCAGGCATCCCCAGCGGGCGAGGCTGAGGTCCATTCGGATGGAGAGCAGAGTACTGACACAGATGAGGAAGGTGTGGAGGGCTCCACCATGCTGACGGACAAAGACAGCCCCATCCCACAGATCTCCTTTGAAGCTGACAAGAATACAGGTAATGTTGCCTCAACATGACACATTTTTAGAAGTTCATAAGAATCATGCACAACTTTTTTTTTAAATGCCGCAAAGGTCTTATTTGTAAGAAGATTTGTACTTTGAGTCTCATTCTCAACTCATCAAATACTGATGCTTTGGGATTGTAGGTCAGGTGGACCGCCCTCCCAAAGCGTCAGTATTTGACAACCATCAACAGCTCTGTTTGACTGCATATGAAAAAATAAACTAATATTTAACTGAGGAGGAGGAGGAGAGCTGCTGTACATACCTCTGTGTGTGCACGATTCTCAGTCCGTGAATCAGGTAGGACGGGTCATATAAGATATCACCCTGGATAACAGGTGGGATGAGAGGGGAGAAATACGTCGTTAATGAGGAAAATATTAATGAAAATACCTGCCGCGATCCTCTAGCAGCAGAAATGATATGGGTATCTCTACATTAACATGTGCATTTTGGCACAAGGAACAGATGATAAACTTCACTGATTATTTAAAACTCCTGACTTGTTTCCTTTGGAGAGTTTATAACTACAGCTTTTAGTTTTGCTGATTATTATTGTTGATTGTTATTGTTTATATTGTTGTCATTGTCTAAATCAATTACTCATTTTTACTCTGCCCTTTACCTTTTTCATACTGTACTTTACTCTACAACATGTTCCCCTCTTTCTTATTGTGCAGGTGGTGTGGAACCAGCATATGCAGACTCAGCTGAAGAGCTGCCCGTGGGGTCTATAAAAGTGCCTATCCTTATTGTCCCCAAGCCCGGTGGAGTCCCTGCCACAGGGATGGAGTGCCCACCCTTTCAGGACATAAAAGGGTCACATCACATGTTGGCATCACAGGCTGGTGGAAGAGCGCATTCACTGGATGACTCCCCCACCATCAAACAACGTTTGGCCCTGAGGCTGAATGAGAAAAAAGGGCAGGACTCTGATTCTGCCATGTCCCAGTCCCTGAACCTCCTAAGTCCTCACAGCAAAGGCAGCACAGACTCTGGCTACTTTTCCCGCTCAGAGAGTGCAGAGCAGCAGATCAGCCCTCCAAATACTAACGTGAAAACTTATGAAGAGATTATGTTTGGTCGGACTTGGTACTACCGACCCAACTCCAGATCCAGACAGTCCATCACAGTGGGCATGGCAGGGGCAGACCCTAGCAGCTTGGCTAGCTTAAAGCAGCCAGGTGCTATTGTTGACATGGGAAAGATAGCTGAGGATCATATTTGTTTCAGAGGGGATGTAGGAGTCTCTGGAGATGCCAAGCAGTATCCAACAGGACCCTGTCAAAGCAGTACAGGGCTTCTGGAGCCTCCGTCAGATTCTGGGACCCTTATAAGGAGTAACTCCATGCCAACTTCCTCCCCTCCTAACCTCAGTGTCCCACCAGGGATTCGAGGCAGCCACTCCTTCGATGAGATGATGACTTCGGATGATGTGTTTTACCCACCTCGCAGACTCAGAAGACAGGCTGCATTTGAACAATCAGCTAATGAAGCCCATGTAGGAGAGGCTGAGGGCTACGGACACATGCCCAAGAATGTAGCTTCATCTCTAGGTATGAAAATTGGTGAGCGCAGCCCAGGAGTTCCAGAGCACATTGCCTGCAGCCCATATGGTACTAAAGTTAGCATGTCAGAAATAGCCACAAGAAAAAGGAGGAAAGAGAAGAGTGTTGGGGATGAAGAGGACAGTCCTGGACATTGGGACAGTAGCTGTAGTGGTTCTGTTGAGATGATAGGGGACTATGAGTATAAACAAGGTAGTTTTGATGGATCGAGAGGCACACCAACAGGGAAGGGCTCTCTTCACAGTGCTCACAGCCAGTCGGACAGCTTTGATACCTGTGCCAGCATGTGCTCCGAGGACATTGCACTGTTTCCTGACTCTGAGGGCAGGAAGGCAGCTGGGAATGTCATATCAGTCATCCAGCACACCAACTCCCTCAGCCGGCCAAATTCCTTCGAGAAGTCTGAGTCTTTTGAGCTGCCAGGGTATCACCCTTCAGATAAAGCTCCATCTAGCCAGTACTCTGAACAGTCAGACACAGAGATCTTTGAAGATGCTCTGAGTCCTGAATCTGTCCTACTGAGGACAGAGAGCATGGAGCAGCAGCTGCAAAGTGACAGTGATCTGGCCTCCCTTTCATCGTCATCAGCTGCAGCCTCACCCGGCCAGCCTTATCACATCCCACATAAACTAGTCCGACAACCCAACATCCAAGTTCCTGAGATCCGGGTGACAGAGGAGCCAGACAAGCCTGAGAAAGATACAGAAGCTCCAATGACCAAGGAACTGGATAAGCAGCAGCAGCATGTGGAGGAGTTCCAGCTGCCACAAAGGAGCGACACACTCTCCCAGATGCCATCGGAAAAGCTCCCACCCAAGAAGAAGAGGTTGCGCCTGACGGACATGGAGCACTCGTCTGGGGAATCGAGCTTTGAGTCGACCTGCACTAGCCTGTCTCGGAGCCCCAGCCAGGAGAGCAACCTGTCCCACTCATCTTCCTTCTCCATGTCCTTTGACAGAGATGAAGTCCTCAAGTCTGTCTCACCCACCAAACAGGTACCCCATACTATGTTTAATACTTTCAAGTATCCTCAAGGTCCAGTAGGGGATTCTGGAGAAAGATTGCTGATTGATGAGTCTCATTCCTGGCTAGTCAAATACCAAGGCTTCAGGTTAATTCAAACCTCTCAGTATTTGACGATCTGGGAATGAGACTACTTCTCGGCATTTGTAGTATTGTTTTCATAGCACTTGTAATTGCTCTTATGGGCTACATTCTGTTAAAGATAGAACATTCCAGGTTGAAAAATAAAGGTTGGAACAATTTTCTTTAACTCTGAACTAGGATGACTCGTTGGCATCTTGTGGTGGACCTAAGCAGTCAGAGTTCCTGACAGTGCCTGGCAGCAGTCACTCCAGCCACCACCAGCAGAGGGAGATGAGGAGGTCTTCATCGGAGCAGGCACCATGCACACTGCCCACAGAGTTGCCTGAAATGCGAAGCAAATCCTTTGACTATGGAAGCTTGTCCTCCTCCAGACAGGGAGAGATATACTCCAGTGCGTCTGCAATGAAGGAACGCCGGCGTGGATATCTTGTCCGACAGGTAGCATGAAAATCCTTCTGCTATTGGAATTCCTGAAATATTTGCTAAACGTTTTAGTATATTCTTGTTCTTTAGTTTGAGCACCTATCTAGATGGTAGAAGAAAAAGAGGGTATAGTGAGGTCTAAAGCACCACTACAACTGATTTCTCTACAGTCCTATGCAATTCAGAAGTGTCACAAAATGGTATTTCGTAACAGCTGACCAACTTTATTTCCCTTCTTACACATCCATTTCACAGGCTTCACTGAGTGTTTATCCAGAGGCAGTCACCCAGGAACCAGGAGCTGCTGAGATATCAGTCAAACAAGAGAGTTTGGAGCATGGAGCATGGCCTGGGCCATCAGGATCCCCCCACAGCAGCGATCTAGCCTGTAGAAACAAGAGGGTTGGCAGTAGCATTGGTGGTAAGCCTTGCATTACAGCACTAAAACTGTGTTGTCAGATTATCTATATATATATTAAAAAATTGTATTTTACATAGAAAAATACACTTGACGAAGGGTGTAGCAAGGTCTTGTTTGTGATACTTTCCTAAACCTTTCATTCAGATCGCAGCATCATGATAAACCATTTTGGGGTCTTTCTCAGCTCGATAAACTTCTCTTTTGTTTTATGAACCAGGTGTAGGACCTCACCAACACCAACAGCACAACCAGCATATCCTCCAGCAGAGTATCAGTGAGGACAGCCTGCAGGACGAACCTCTGTATAGGTAACAAAGTCTGGGTTTACCTGATTACTGATAGCACTTCTTATTTAGCTGTGATGGAATAGACTCAATTTGGACGACATGAAATGCAAATTCATTAACATTCCAACAATTGCTGTTGCCTGAGCTAATTCCACAACTGGTTCTACTACTACAATATTATTTTTATGTCAGCTATGATAATGATTTCAACCATTTCTTCATAATAGGTCCCAGCCACATCGCCTGCAGGCCCAGGGCTCATCATCCGAAGGAGAGCATCCAGGTCATGAGGTCATAAACAAAGAAGTAATCCAGCAATACCAGAGTGGCCCCCCTTTTCTCACCTTCCAGCAACCAGGTATGTTCTGGGGTCAGGAGGCAGGTCAGACCCCCAGACAGCAGCTCACCCTCCAGGCCCAGCAGCAGCTCCAGAAACTCCACATTAGATCACCTGGACATCCACTCCATAAACAACAGCCGCTCCATTCCCTGCAACAAATCCATGATCAACAGCCACATGATGGAAAATCAGACAGCTCTCAGATGTACCCTGGCTCTTTCTCATCTCGCACCTCCCCCTTGTCCCAGCAAAACTTTGCCTCTCTTTCCTCCAAGCACTCCCTGCCCAGCTCTTCAACCACCCCCATGGCTCTGCAGCAGATCCAACCAGTCTTTGCCACCCAGAACCTGGGCTCCCAGGCCTCCATGCCTGGAATGCTGGTTCCTGTGCGGATCCAAACACATGTGCCATCCTATGGTAGTGTTATGTACACCAGTGTAAGCCAACTAATAGCTACCCATGGCAGTGGGGTACAAGGGGTAGGTTCAGCCAGGCCAGGCATTGCTGACAGCAGCAACATGTCTCCCCTAGTTGGTGTTGCGAGTGTCAGCAAACCACCTGGAGGAATTGGAGGAGGCATAAGTGGGACAGGGTTCAACCTAGCACACTTCCTGGGACAGACCTGCCCACTCTGGAAGGTTCCAGATTCACTGCCAGAGCAACGCCTGAACACAGGGATCCCATTGTCACTCACATCAGGCACCATATCCACCACAGATGCCTCAGGATCAGGCATCGGAGGCAGCAAGCGCATGCTTTCCCCCGCCAGCTCTCTGGAGCTCTTCATTGAGACAAAGCAGCAGAAAAGAGTGAAGGAGGAGAGGATGTATGGACAGATTGTGAAGGAAATGAGTGCTGTGGAGCTGAGTGGAACTGAAAACAGTAACAAGCATGAGAAAGGGCAGGGCAGGGGTCAGCGAGCCCGTCTGAAGAGCGAAGGCTCCATAGATGATTCTGAAAGGATGTCCTCTTCTCCTCCACTCAGCGACTTCCCTGTTCCCAGCAAGATCGCCATTCCCGTCCGTTCCTCTGCCCCACACCTCCCTGATGTACCCCGGGTTGAAAGCTTTACCCCCCCTCTCCAGATTGTCACAGACCGTTCCCCGGTTTCAGGAGGCCGGGACTCCCCGGAGGAGCTTGACGTGGATGAGTCAGTCCCAGAGCCCAGCTCCAGTCCCCAGTCCATGGTGTCCTCCAATGATGCAGAAGACATTGACACAACGAAGCAGCCTGCACCCAGTAAAATCCCTGTCAGCATGCTGGTTCAGCTAGCTGCAAACCAAAGCCCAGGATTATCCGGAGCCGTGGGCCAGACTCTGCTAGTCACGGATGTGGCTGACGTCCAGCAGTTTTTCCAGTTCCCAAGCCTGCGCACAATGAGCAGAGTCAGCTGGTGTTTCCTGAACTACACCAAACCCAACAGCACTCCTACTAACCTGCGTAGTTCGGTCTACAGTTCATGGTGTGTAAGCTCATACAACCCCAATCCTCTGAACCTGAGCACCAAAGCTTCGCTGGCCCTGCTGAGGTCCAAACAGAGGAGAAACACTGATCTGATGTTCACAACCGCAGCCATGTCGCCACCCAGCTCTGGAAAACTGGTGTCGTCTGTGGCCTGGAAGCTGAGGTTTGATCAGGTAATCCCTGTAATGATGTTAAATGTAGAAATTTAAAACATTGTTTACTTATAAATATATGCAGACCATACCATTTTCCTTTTTGATCTTTGATCTCTGTAGTTGAAGCCAGAGCTGATGCCCATTGATGTCAGTCATTTTGGGAGGAAGATGAAGGGAGTAGTGTCATGGGACCGTTCGAAAGAGGAGCAGGTGGAGAAGGAGGTCTCAGTCAAACAGCCTGCTGCAGAACCGACCCGCATCAAGATCTTTGAAGGCGGGTAAGTCCAGCAAATACACACACCACATAAACCACCAATAAAAGGACAACATTCACCTTAGAACTATTCTAGTGACCAGGATGAGGACACATATTGTCTAGTAGTTTTTGTTGGCACTTTTGACGACGTGAAATCTGAACGATAGATCTGACATTTGCCTTGTAAAGCTGTTAAGTGTAGTTCCTTATGTTTGTCCTTGCACTGCAGATCAAATTACACAGATAATTCTAGAGTTTGTTTCATCCTCCCTTGGAGACCAGTGGGGTAAAGAGCAGATTGCAGATAAGGAGGCTATCACGGAAGGTGTATGTGACGGTATCTTTTTGCATAGTCAGTGATAGAAAGGCTTTATTTTTCTTTTACATAATTGCCAAAATCACAACATTTGTCATAGCCAGAAACTGGAAAAAACAGGAATTACCGTTATATTTTCACATTTCCAACGGTCCTTGGACTAACCATGTACCGCAAATGATACATTTATTGCCAGAAAATTACTTTTATCACTTAATTACATTTAATATCAGATACTATAAGACTTTTACTCAAGTATTATTCATACAGGTGACTTTCACTTTTAAAATTGTACTTTTGGATTTTTTCTATAAGTCAATAACCAAAGAAAAAATTCAACCTTAAATGGAAATAAACATTTGAATTCATCTTTTCAAATAAGTATATTTGTTTTTATATCAATTATATAAAAATTATATACATTTTTTATAGTATTCCTCAGAATCCCAGACCTTTTAAAAATGTTTAGAAATGCTAACTCTTTATCATTGGTTTCTTTGTCAGCACAATATCTGAAAAGGAGTTTCAGTGAAATCTGGTGCACAGACAGCACTTTTGTTGAGGAATAACTGATTAGATTTGGACATTTGGACTCCAAACCACTAAGGCTATTTTAAGAGAATCAATTAGTCAACCTACTGATCACAGCGATGCCTGACTGTAATAGAAAGCTCAGTATTGCAAGGTGTTTCATGATGAAACACAGTATCATCCATTACACTAAAATTTTTATTCAGAACTTTTTACAGCAAGTGTAGAAGGGGCTTTAAGTGAGTAAAATCAATATAGTAGGTCAGCAGCAAGAGTGAATAAGAGAAAATGAGGCCTTCTTGATTTAAAGATTGTAAGATTTTTTTAAGAATAGATAGTCGGCCAAGATTTCATATTTAATTTATATCTGTGAAGAAAACTAAATCAATTTTTAGAGTTGAGATTATTATTTCAGCTATAAACTTAAAAAAAATCTCACCTGATCACAAGCTTTATTCACAGTTTTTCTGTACTTTCATTGTTATTCATTGAATATACTATGAAATATCCTTAAAATATGTCAGGGGATGTCAGTTTACTCAGTGATTTGGAATAACTGCCTTAAATCCGACACACTGGACCTTTACGAGGTGTAACTGAATCTTTAGGCCTCTAAAATTCTCAGGTAAGGAGCTCCATATCTGGGATTCCTTGATCGCAGTAACCTGGTCTTCTTTGTTTTTCGACCAGGATTTAAGAGAACAGTAAGATAAACAAAACTTGAGGATCTCCTCTCTGTACAGCAGCAGCTTTCCCATCCCATAAATAAGATAAGCGCGGCCTCAGACTGACAAAACACTGAGCTGTCTGATTATATTTGCCTTTTCTTTTTTATCCTTGGAGCTCAGTATTGAACAAAATGAACTCAGACAACCTTTGTCTGAACTGTAAGGACATCTGTTTCATTATGATTAATCTGAAAATCTTCTTAGGCACACAAAACTGAGACTTATCCTTTTACAACCTATTCTTTGGGCTTAATTTGTGTCTGTGAGAGTCAGGCCAAGCGCCTGAGCCTGGTAAACCCATCACAGGCTAACGACTTGAGCTGCATCGCTATAATTGGACGTCAGCGTTCATAATTCTTGCTCTGTCTTTTATAGGCTGGTGTGAAGTGGGCTCTGTCCCTCGTTAGTTTTGTTTTAAAAGCTTTTTCACAGTTTTTTCTGCGATCAGCAACTGTAGAGTTTATTTAGTTTGTTTTTGTTGTATTTTATTAGATTTCTTTTACAACAAGTATCTCGCTCATAATAACAGGGTATTAAGTTTTATTATTATGTAGTGACCTCGGAATGCGACTCAAGTCTCAATCCATAACTGCAGTATGTGGCGTCCTGCTGCTACTGAAAGACTGAAGCTTTTCTTCGATCAGATTCAGGACAAATCGTTCATATTTACTCCTGAGCAACAAAACAGTTTTCTTCCACGCAGTGCCATGAGAGAGCAGAACAAATAACTGTTGTGAATGTTTGGATTTTGTTACGTTTTATAAACTTGGAAAAAACTAAGACCATAGCTACCTCCCAGAGGTGGCAGAGGTCCACACATTCTTTCCTCCAGCAGCAGTACAGATACTTGCGTAAAAAAAGACTCTGGTAAAAGTAGAAGTACTGATTCAACTTCTTTACTCCAGTAAAAGTAATAAAGTACAGGCTCTGAAACACTGTACTCAGAGTATCAGAGTAAAAAGTCTCCCTCTGAAGGACATTTCTAGCGGCCATTTCTGGTCAAAGCTAACTGAAGCTCACATCATATTAATATAACACGCCTTTTCTCCCAATCCCAGAGTCCCTCTCTGTTTGTTTCCATCTTCTTACGTCTTTGTTTCATCTCGCTGCGTCTGCCGTGTGTGATGTGCACATAGGTTGAAATCGGTGTTGTGATGTTGGGAAGGCGGCATGCAATGACACAAAATAAAAATAATTCATAATTCCCCTCAAATGAATTCAAACTAAAATAACAAGCCTGTTTTGAAAATGTAAGGAGGAGAAAGTTCAGATATTTGTGTTCATATGTAGAGAGGAAAAGTCTAAATAAATGCTCATGGAAAGTACAGATACCTGAAAAATCTACTTAAGTACAGTAACAAGTATGTAGTACTTCCTTACTTTCCACCTCTGCTATCCCCTGCACGCTTTTGACAACTCAAGGAGTTGTGATGTGTCATCCTTTCTTTTATTACAGTGCGGCAGCTTAGAAAAATGTACTTTGTTTCACAAAAACAAAGGTAACCTACCTGAACCTAGAAATATATTCACATGCAAATTAATAACACTCAAAAATGCCTGCTATGTGTAAAGGCCTCGAAGTTTATTTCCACATAGAAAGTGCAGGAATTTGTCCTAAAACGTTCATTAAATGGTGAAATAGAGGCTGTATGAGGGAGGTAAAGCTGGAAACTCCTGTAGTTTGAGACATTCCTACAGTATCATAATGTTTTATAGACTTACAGTAGAGCCAGTAAGACCAAGGTTAGTGAATGGAACAGACGGTGCACACACACAAATGCAGATACCCTCACACACACACACGCAGGGAGTTATTAAATGCAGCAGACAGTGAAGTAATTCCCCGTTGTCCCCGAAGGACACTTTAGAAGCAATAAGTGGATCAAAGCAGACAGGGCGAACACACATATACACTCCAGCGCTTACATAAACAATATGCATACAAGTCATCAGCAAACGGGAGCGCAGAGACACACACATCAGTCTTTATTGGAAAAACAGTCACGATCGAAATCATTTCTGGATGAAAGAAATCCACCAAGTGCAAGTTTTGGCAGAGGAAACAAATCCATTACTTCTCCGCGTCCCCTGAAAGTTTCAGTAGTTTTCTGAAAGACAATCTGCTTTATGATCTTACCGTGTGCTGCGAATAAAAGAGAATAAAACAAAAATAATCATCATAATTCATTTTCATAACTGGCCGCAGCTGTGTAAACGTCTCGACTCAGATGAGCGTTGCGGAGGTATTTCCCACTCGGCGCTGCAGTTGAAAGACCTCGCTGACACAGACGGATCGTTTGATGTACCTGATATTTGACCTCCCTTAACACTCGGGGCCTTAGACTGCATGTTACCTGCCAGACAGGACAGGAAGCGACACAATTCGCCGGCCAACTTTCTTTCCTTCTAAAACAACCTGAATGTGATGCCTCTGCAGCAGACTGACAGACAGAACTCACCAGCGTTCGACTGGTGGTTGGTGGTAATTTCCCTCCATGACAGACAGACTCCGCACTGATCCTGCTGCCAAGTGTCCGCTGTTTCACTCTGAGCCTCATCTGGGGGTAGAAAAGCATGTCTGACAGAGATGTTTTCTTTTTTAAAGTCTTGTAAAAGAATAAGTGGGATTCGAAGGAGGACTGCGGTTATCTTTTTTTAGAAAAAAAAGCAACAGCGTGGACACAAAACCCCAGCGATGGAACGCTGCATTGTTTCTCATTTTAGCTTCTGATCCCCGAAAACAAAGAAATCTCTACTACAGTTGCATATTTCTGTGGGTTGTGACCAGGTCAGCTAAAGAGGGATTTCTTTCCCCTGTTTAATTTGAGTAGAGGCTTTCAGAGGTCACTGTATCCAGAAACTCAGGGAAAAAAAACTAAGATTAACAGACCATCTGAATAAAAAGCTTTCCTCATGTATAAATGACGATACATCAGATTTTTTAAGCTCACCACAGACCAGGGACGCGGGAAGTCAGTCACAGTTGAGGATGCTGAGGGGTCAGTCTATATAATGATGTTATTGTAAACGGTGCATGACATATCTAATAGTTATTAACGACAATTTACAACTATTTGAGATGGTTTTGCACGACAGCAGTAGTCAAAAAACAACAGCAGTCAGCAACAGCAAGGAGATAAAGAGAGAGAGAATTTTCCCAGACTCCCTTATAAAATCGCTCAATTTTGTGAGTTGTGAGTTAGGAGAAACTTTATAGACTTTGTAAAACACTGTCAGTGACAAATGCTTAATTATTTGGGCCTTCTTGTTAATTCGGCAAATGTTATATGTACAAACATGTATATATCCGCCGATAAGGAGCGATAACGTGCAGTATAATGAATGAAAGTTATGTTTTAGGTTATTTCCTTGAGAGCACTGACAAGTAGGGCGGCAGCTAACACAAATGTCTTTGTTTTGATATTCTGTTTAATGTCAGAGAGGAGGAAAGAAACCAGAATATGTTCAAATTTAAGAAGCTGGACTCAGAATTTTGACTTTTTTCTTAACTCTAAACCAATTAATTTAGAGGTTTACAACTGATCCATTAACGGTCTCATCTTTGCATCTGTACCGACAAGATGTAGCTGTAAAATTCCCACCATATGTTCATCAGAAATCTTTAACAAACTTAAAGCATCATTATGTAGAAACTGGCACTTTGTGTGATTTGGCGCCCTCCACAGTTTCAGAGTGCAACACCACTTATCACAAATGTTTGTCTGATGTACTGTAGGTGCCAACTACAAACAAAACTCATGAGGTCATAGCAATGTTATGTGTTGCACCATCAAAATGACTTTGAAGCTGTTATTTCAAGTTAATTAAGTTTGTTATAACATTTTTGAAGTATCACTAAAGTATTGACCCCCAAAAGCAATCCGGTGTCGGGTCCAGTGACTTCATATCCCAGCCTCCAGCTTTGTGAGTGCGGTGTAAGATCAGTAGGACAGTAATTCGTGTATGAGCTCACTGCAGAATCATGGATGTTCATATCAAATATAAATATTTCCTTTGCTTTCATTTTGTATTTGTTCTGCTGGCTGTATTGCAGGACTCCAGCATGAAAATAAAGTTATTTGCCATCAAAACACAAGTCCTTTTGAACATGCCAAAACCAAAAAGGACCAAAAAAAAATCAATTTTACCTGCCCCTTACTCAGTACACAGGTAAACAGAGATGATCCAACAAATACAGTTATTTAATGACAAATGCTTACAGTTACATGAGAAAAAAAGAATCAAGAGGCATTCAATAATTCACAAAACCAAGGAAACATTAGATGTCAACTATATATAGCATAATTATTCTTTCTTTATATATGAAAGATATTTAAACAACCCTTTAAATCATTCTGTCAGGAATTCCACAGTTTGACGCCAACCGCTGAAAAACATGTGATCATAATAGTATCTGTGTCTGCATCTTTAATTCTCATTTGCACACTGATAAAAAGTATTAGAAACAGATTTATATACATTTTTATCATGAGCTAGGAAAAAACATTGAAGGTTGAGCGATGCAGCATCTTTAATTGGTATTTTAATCTCATGTGCATCTCAGATCAAGTGAAAAAAGATGATGATTCATGGAGCCATATTCTCCACGGCAGAACAGTTTCTTTAGCCTTTTGAGTTTCATAACACTTGCTCGCTGCTGCATCCAGATTGATGTCACTCTCTCTGAGCCCCCTCAGACCTTTCCCTCTCTGATTCTCTGAAAAAGCCATATTCAGCCTCTGTGTCAGCAGACATGTGTGTCCCAGAGAATGACAATGAATCTCCACCAGCTGCAGGACCCTGACCTCTGACCTCTCTGAGGAGGAGGATATATATAGAGACAGGGTCAATAGAGAACACAACAGAGAAAGGAATATACTTTCATACAAAGTGGATGTGAATTAAGAACCTTCTTTCCATCAGCAACCTTTTATATTAAAATGAATACACTGCAAAAATGTATTTCTTCTGTAAAGAAAGAAAAACACATTACTATACAGTCTTTGGTCCTTGCTGTCTTCCAGGTACAAATCCAACGAGGATTACGTTTACGTTCGTGGTCGCGGTCGGGGGAAATACATCTGTGAGGAGTGCGGCATCCGCTGCAAGAAACCCAGCATGCTGAAGAAACACATCCGGACACACACCGACGTCCGGCCGTACGTCTGCAAGTTCTGCAACTTCGCCTTCAAGACGAAAGGTAGGGCTTCTTTTTACTGACCTGTTGTTGTGGATGGGTCCAAATGTAATGTAGACTTTTATTAAAAGGATAAATTCACCCAGAAATGAAAATTCTGTCATTATCCACTTCAGACAGGTCGAGCGCTAACAGTTTTAGCCTAGCAGCTACAGTGAAGATTTCGGCTTAGAAAAGGGTGTAAATAAAGTCTTTTCAAGTCAATTTGGGATCTCGGGGCTTCCTGAGACTTGGATTACGCTGGACAAAATATATGGAGCCATTTTTTAAAATTTTTTAATCAAGTCTAAAGCAACTTCAGTTGTTTCGGAGAATGCTGCAACGCTGCTTTGCTGTGAAGCTCCAGAAATGTTTCTTGCACTACAAAACTTCACCTGACTTGCCATCAGCACGGGGTTGAGGAGATTGGGGTGAAATGTTCCTTTAAAGACCTAATGTTGAGATTCCTTTGAAAATCTTCTTTCAAAAGCTGCTCACATCTATAAAAATAAATAAATAAATAAGATAAGTCTTGTTTTTATGGTGTAAAGTTATAGTGTTTTTCCTCACTGATGAGAAGCAAATTTATCAGATTATTATTATTTTTCTTACTGTGCTCACCATTAGATTACACAGGAAGATATTCTGTGACATCGTTCAACATGAATTTTACTATTTTGCTCACAAAAATCACAAATACATCACAATCATCTGATAAAAATGCCCTAAAACCTTCTTTAAACACAAGACTAATCCTATTTTTTCAGATTCTAGCAGCTGTTTCAAGCAGATATTCGTAAGAAAACTCAACGTTAGCTCTTTAACTGCAGGATTAAAGCTAGAATAAAGAACAACGTGGTTATACGAATGTATAAAATGTGCAGCGAGGCTGTTTCGTGTCGCCGCGGTCAGACAGGAACCTGCCTCGTATCGGAGGCCGACGATGCTGACTCGCTGATATCTGATATTTGATAAAGAGCCATTATCTGCACGATAGATTTCCAGTCCCCCCTTTATGTTCCGTACATGCGTCTGACTTTGCATTCGCGTTCAGACCAAGTCGAGACATTTTGTCATTAAATCAAATTATGTAGAAATTATATGTAATTTCTAACTTCTAATAATTTGCGGCGTCGCTCGTTCGTCCAACGCTTCTATTTCTTTCTTCGCTCTTGTGTCGATACGGCCAAACAAGCTCTGGTTTCCAGTAAGACTAGTCGAGGGGTCATTAAATGTGTGTGTGTGTGTGTGTGTGTGTGTGTGTTTTACAGGAAACCTGACGAAGCACATGAAGTCTAAGGCTCATATGAAAAAGTGTCTGGAGTTGGGAGTCTCCATGTCTTCTGTCGAGGACAACGAGGCCGACGAAGGAGGTAGGAAACGCACACACACACACACACAAGTGACTATAAAACACACACACACACACTCTTGGGGAGCTGCAGTGACATCCTGCCGTCTCGTTGAGAGCTGCCTGCAGTGTTTCTGGCTCAGAGCGGTTGTACAGGGACAATTAGCGTAATGGAAAGCAGAGCTCTCCCTGACAGCGAGGACTTGTGTCAACAAACCACACGAGTCGCTATAAAAGGACGAGAAACATCCTTCCAGCATTTGTTTGGACTCTCTTATTATATTGTTGTAATATCCCCATGAGTGATTTTCGAAGACCACAATTCTATTTTCCACCCGTCGCCCCGAAATAGCAACAAATATTTGCCGCTCATCGCCGTCACGGCGAGTTTCAGCCAACATGTCCGCCTTGCCATTAATCAGCTGATAGGAAGTAATCTGAAAATGATTACTGGTGGGATGCTGTGGCCAGAGAGGGAGGAATGTGGTTTCCTCTGAAATATTCACAAATAATAAATTGTCATCAGCTGTCTCTTCAGGCTGCGACTCTCTTCTGAGCAGACGAGAGGCGTGGGCGTCCCGGGAATCTTTTGATGAATTGATAATGAAGCGGGAAATGAGATTACTTTTGAAATATTTAGTTTTTAACATTAACAACAACAACTTCCACTTACCTTCAAGTCTTGGGTAGATGCTGCCTCAAAACAGTAGAGGTGCGTCAATGAATTGATTCTAATAAACGTTAAATCTTTTTTTGTAAGAAAAAAAAGTCAAAATTCTGATTCCAACTTCTTAAATGTGAATATTATGTGGTTTCTTTCCTCTTCTGTGACAGTAAATTGAATATTTTTGATGTATGTTTTACACAGCATCCCAAACTTTTTGGGAATTAAGGTCATACCTGCCAATAAGGAACCAAAAAATTGCGTTATCTTATTCTGAGAGCGCTGAAAAGTTTATTTTTTCAACTTTAACATGCCCACTATATCTTGATAGGTTATCCTTGAGCCCGACAGATATATCTGTTAGCTGATTGTATTGGCTGATATGAAACGCTTCTTTTTAAAGAACGTAACTCAGATGCTTGGAGTGATTTATAACTCTTAAGTTGCCGAGTAAGTTTACTGTTTCCATGCACCGATATGAGTTCAGACCAGCCTTTTCTAAAAATGCGACCGTGAGTAGATTTGGTAAAATATCAGGTTTGAAATGTAATGTTTCTCGAACTCTATGCGACACTGAGCGACTCCAAAGCCTCGTAGTGAGCTGGGTAGATGTGTTGTTTTGAATATTAAATCAACGTCTATGTAAATTCATTCATTCACATTATTATTTGAATTGGCTGTTTCTTCACCAGTGTAACCGAACGATCTGTGACCGTTTTGCGACACTGCCTGCAAAACATATTTAAGATTAATGTCAGAAACGATCAGCCGTCGAGCTCTACTGTATGTGAGACTGGAATTCTCCAGTTTGCAGACATCGCTCCACTGATGTCTCCATTCCTCCCATTAAGAAGGCAGCAGAGACGATGAGTGTGTAGGCGAGGCTGTTTTGCCAGACTGTCATCTGATTAGGCTACAACTTGTAATATACAGTTGAAGCATTTGTTTTTGTAACTGTTTTGGAGGATGTTTGGAAGTTAACGCTAGGTGGTCCAGGATATTTTTTTTTTTAGGGCCTTGGTCTTAAAGTTTGGAAACACTGATTTAGATAAAATAAAGTATATTGGTAATCTGTAAAATAACCTGCCGCCATCAAATATCTTTGTCACAAGTGTTGGATAACCACATTTGAGGGATCATTGCAATAAAATGTGTGTATGTCAGCATTTTTTGCTCCCTAATATCCCCAAAAATGTCATTTCGGTCGGGCTCTAATCATTTCCCAAAAATCGACAATATACTGGTATAAGATATTTAAAATATCAATATTGTAATGGCTTTAAAAGCAATCCAGTATCGAGTCGAGTAACTTTATGTGCCAGCATCCAAGATCATGACCATTGATTTTAAAGACTGTAAGTCGTGGATGAGCTCATTGGAGATTTAGGGAGGTTCATATGCAAATATATAGTTTATACATTTAGATTTGCATTGTTTATTTTATATCATTCATGTAATATAGAGTAATTAAGTGTAATATAGTGTATTAATGTGTTTGAACCTGGTCCCATCCTTGCTTGTGAACGGCTAAAGCCTTTCGATTGGTGCCCATCAAGATACCATCACCTTGATACCAGTGAACCTGTTTACCTGTGGAAAGTTCAAAACAGGAGTTTTGGAAGCGTTCCACAACATTTCCAGTCTTTCGTCGCCCACAGCAAGCATATATTCGCGAAAATCGATGTAGTTCAGGCGGTAAAAACATTAAGTGTGTTGTCTTTGTATCGTTTTCAGTCGAGCAGACGTCCAAAAAAAGATGAACAAATGATCACATTCTGTTTTATTTATGCTCAATACAGCATGCCAACCTCTTGGAATCGGGGTTGTTGTGGTTTAAATTTGGTATCTCCGGGGACGTTTTACCTGTCAGCAGTTGATGAAGGTTGGCTGGACGATCTCAGATCATCTGAGTGGGTTAACTGGGCTGTTAGCGTCACATTATACCAACATCTGACTGGTGGCTGGTGTAATTTTCCACCATCTCGACCACCAAATTATATTTTACTTCAGCTGACTCTGAGTGTGTGTTTGTTGGCCCGGCATCTAATTGGGACACAAACCCACACAGGCTCGCACACACACACACACACACACACACACACACACACACACACAGGGGGTTTTGGGAAAGGGAGAAAGTCAGTCAGTGAGTCGTCGAGACATAAACATTTGCGGTTTGTGAGAAACTGTTGTATATAAGAGACTAACTGGAAAAGTAGTGCAGTGTTAGTGGATCTGATTTCCGCTCGAAGCAGCCGGCTACAATTTATTAACTCCAAAAGACTTCTGCTCCTCGGCGTCTGGAGGAGGTCCAGGAGGGCCGAGTAAAAACTGATGAGGAAAAGACTCGAGGATGAAATATTTATCAGGGGGATCATTTTTAGATTTTGATTTCGCGCCAGACGAAATCAACAGATCGGGTCGGGATCGCTGACTGTATCGACTTCAACTCCTCGCTGCGAGGAGTCGCGACACGGCAGCTCCTTCAGCCCAGATTTCCCTCTTTTTATTCTGCTAATCAGCTCCGTTTTATAATAAAGTCAAAGTGATGGTTGGTCACCTGCCAACAGTAACTCTGCAGCTCCTGTACACGAGACCTCGCCAACATGTGGCTGCAGGCGGAGAAACCAGAGTGTCGAGGGTTTTGTCTCAAATAACTTTGTTTTATTGTGTTTTATATTTTATTGGTTTGAGCTGGTGGGAATGTGGTTTCACTGCTGTTTTGTTTCACATCGAGACTCGTTCTGCGACCGCAGATTAATACAAAATGTTTCTATCTCTGTTTGCTGTTTGCTCGACTGCTGCTGCCTCTTCTTCCTCCCTTTCTCCCTCTCGCGCTTCCTCCGCTTTATCGCTTTCTCTTCTTTTTTTGTCTTCCTCTGCACTTTTCTTTCCTTTTCATCTCACAATTACTTTCTATTTTTTGCTCATTCTCTTCCTCGACCACTTCCTCTACTTCACTTTATCCTCCTCTTCTTTTTCTTTCCTTACTCTACCTTAACTGTCTCGTCCATCTCTATTTCCTATTTGTTTTTCCTCCTCTTTCTCTTTTCTTCTTCCTCGTCTTCTCTTGATTCCTCTACTATTACATCTTCCTCATCTTCCTTCCCTCCCACTTCCTCTACCTTCACTTTTTCCTATTGCCTTCTCCCACTTCTTCTACTTTCTTTTTTCATCCCATTCTTCTTCTGCTTCTTCTACTTGCACTCTTTCCTTATCTTCATCTTCCATATCCTCTACTTTTCTTTCCTCGTATTCTCTGGATTTGTAATACTTTGTTTTACACCTAATCTTCTTCCACTCCCACTTGCTATATTCCTCTTCCTATGCTTAGTTTCCCCTCTTGTTGTCCCTTTTTTTGCTTCCTCGATTTTTTTCATCTGCTTCCTCTGTGTCCTCTATGTTCACTGTTTCCTCCTCTTCTTTTTCTTTGCTTACTCTACTTCTTCTTCTTCTCTTATTTGTTTTTCCTCCTCCTCTTTTGTTCTTCCACACACTTTCTTCCGTTTCTCTTCTTCTTCTTCTCTCGATTCCTCTACTCTTTCATCCTCCTCGTCTTCCTTCTCTCCCACTTCTTCTACTTTCCCTTTTCCTTTCTTCTTCTTCTGTCGCACCTTTATTTTCCTCCTCTTTGTCCACTCCCACATCCGGTGCTTTCACTTCTTCTTCCTCTTCTTCTCCCACTTCCATTTTTTTCATTTCAATCTTCCTTTACTTTCTTCTTCTCCCTCCGTCCCCTTCCTTTACCTTGACGTTTCCTCTTCTTCTGCTTTCTTTTTACCTTTCATCCTCTGCTTTCTCTACCTGCTGTCTCCCCTCACCTTCTTCCTCTTGTGCTTCCTGTTCTTTCTATTTTTCCTTTATTTCTTCCTCTTCCTGCACCATTTCCTCTTGTGCCTCTTTCCAACTTCTTTACTTTCAATTTGTCCATCTCTTCTTGATCTCCTTTGTTTTTCCTCCTCTTCTTTCTTGTCTGCCTCTTTCTCTCATCTTTCCTCTTCTTTTACTTCTTTTGTCTTCTCACCCACTTCCTCTACTTTCACCTTTTTCCTCTTCTTCTGCTGCCATTATTTCTACTCATAATCCTCATCTTGTTCCTCTCCTACATCCTTCTTTCTCTTCTTCTTCACCTTCCTCTCCTGACCTTTTTTTGTCTCCTCCTCCTCTTGCAGATATCGGAGAGGACGGCCAGAGGTCGGAGAAGATGTCCAGGGGTGCCATGGCGGATCACCAGTTCTCAGACGCAGACGACTCGGAGGGTGGAGAAGAAGATGGTGATGATGTTGATGATGAAGACGACGAAGAGGACGACTACGACGGCGACTCCACCCCGAAGACTCGCTCTCGCTCCACCAGCCCGCAGCCTTACAGCCTGCCCTCCATGTCGATCACAGCCGTGGCCTCCTCCCACCCAGCTCCCCACCTCTCTCACCACTCGGCGTCCGACCTCCTGGGAAACACCAACAAGCCGCCGCTGTTCGGCTACTTCACCACCGTGCCGAGCATCCAGATCACCCCGCAGGGTCCGCCCAGCGACCCGGCCGGGCGGGAGCGCAGCCAGGCGGAGTACCAGCGCGGCCTGCAGAGGGCGCTGGGCAGCCGGCTGCTGGCTCCACCCTGCTCCTCCTCCTCCATGGACGAAGACCTCCCCGTCCCCTCTCCGGACCTCTCCTCCCCCTCCTCCCGCCTGTCCTCGCCCGGGCTGGAACTCTCCGGCTGCCCGTCCCCCATCTCCCCTTCGTCCTCGCCCTCGGCTCACCGGTACCTCTCCCCGCGTCGCGACCTCTCGCCTCACCCCGGACACCTGTCGCCCCGGCGGGACATCTCGCCTCTGCGTCACATCTCCCCGAAGAGGGACCTGGGGGTGGCCGGGGGATACAGGCGGGACCTCTCCCCCAGGAGGGGACACCTCTCGCTGCTCTCCCCTCTGTCCCGGCCCACGTCTCCCGCAGGAAGAGACTACAAGCGCGACCTGTCGCCGCGAGGCCGCCACCGGGGGATGATCCGGCCCGTTTCGCCTCGCCGAGGGCTCCACCAACACCTCCACCACCAAAGGTGAGTCGACGGGAGGATGACCTGCCTGACTGAGGGTTCACGAGCTCCAGTTTTAGGTTTTGTTTTTTTTTTGTTCTAGTTTTCATTTGTTATACATTTATATGGAGGACCAAACCTGCCCAAATCAGATATAAATAACAAAATAAATGACTCAATAAATAAATTAATATGACATTAAATGCACCAAAAGAAACACGTTTTACAGGACATAAGCGGGGAAAAAGCAGAGTTAATAAACAATAAAACATTTTTTAAAGTGGATGGGAAAATTAAAGGGCAAAGTAAATGCAGAAATCAGTTTAAGTGTGACATTTTTTTAATACCACATTTATTTTTGATGTTATTTCTGATGCATTTTATGATTTATTTATTCATTTCTTAATTTTTTTTTTATTTTGGCAGTTTCAGTTCTCTTTATTTACTCTACATTTCACAAGAATAGCAATCTCAAATGATGGGTTAATGCCCTTCAAAGTGTCCAGGCTCATCTAAGCAAGTGCTTTAGTTCATGGGTAGGTAGAATCTGGTACAAAAAAATTATAATAATCTACCTAAAGTACCTGCTTAAATTTACAAAAAAAAGGGCAGTACAAAAAAATTGTACAAAATCAGAAATGCACGATCAATTTTACGATGTTTTGTTAAGTGAAAGATTAGATGGAAGTTTAATTCTTGATGAAGATTGAATGTGATATTTCTACTTTCTCTGTGACTTCCAGCCAGCAGAGTGGATCCCGGGGCCTCAGGCCAGGTCACCAGATGGGGGTGTTGGGTCAGGCGGACCTGGATCCTCTGGGACGTCACAGAGACAGTGCAGAGATGGAGACGGTAAGAGTCCACGATACGTCCACTGGTTGCGAAACAAGGCCCCTGAAACGAGGCTACAACATATGTTGGAGCAGGCCCAATTAATTAAGAATTTGTCGGAAACAGCGCTGCACAAAGTTTATAGTTTAAGTTTCCCCCTGACTCAACAACTCACAAGATTGGCAGATTTTTATACGGGAGTCTGGGGAATTCCTCTCCCTCTTCGTGTCCTTGCTGTTGTCGATGTGGCTGCTCTGACCTACAACATGTTGGTGTTTGAGTTTGCCATCTGCTGTTGCGCAAAATGTTCTCAATTATTCGTTAATAAAGATCAGACACATGTTATCCTCGCTGTTCAAATTAATACAAAAAAACATGAATGTGCACCGTTGACTGTGAAGTCTTTATAAAGACTGACCCCTCGGCGCCCCCAGCTGTGACTGTCGAGTAAAACAACCTTTACTCTTCTTTCTCAGTGTTGCTCGTTGCTTTTGGTCGATACCGTAGCACCGTAGCACCTACGGTACCGTAGCACCTACGGTATCAACCAAAAGCAACCAGCAACACGTGGCTCGCTCACGTGGCAGCATGATAGAACGGAACATTCGCACTTTTGACTCCCTAAACACCCCGAAAGGCGCTTGAACTGTGATTTCCGGAGCCCTCTGCAGCTCAGACTGTGCCCCGGTGCGTTAAACCCGAGGTAGAAATGCGAAAAGGTGGAAGGAGAGGACAGAAACGAGGGGAAAAGCGGGAGCAGAGAGAAGACTTGCCTGGCGGACGGAGCAGGAACATTCAGAGGGGATGAGGGAATAAAGAGCGAGTCGGGCAGACCGAGTGTGTTAGAGAGAGGGATGATTGAAGATAGGGCTGCTGGCTTTTGGTGGTAATGGGATCTTGGCTGGCGGTGGTGTGGTTAATAACGCGGCTGTTTTTCTTCTTAAGAGCTCTACTTCAAACCCTGGCTGCTGCTGCCGGTCCCACTTAAACAAAGCGTGAAGCGGAGAGTGAGACCGGCTTGGCTTTGATAACCGACGTTCTTCAGATGATAGATTAATGTTTTAACAGCCGTCCTGCAGGCACGAGATGTTTGACGGAGCCTTTCGCGCGCTCTGTTTGTTTTCTGACCGACACCTGCCGTCCAGCACCAACCACACGCCTCTGTTTCTGCGCTCTTCATCCAGACTCATTAATTTATTTTGTCACATAATATTTGGCTTTCCATCGCGAGGCCTCGAACGGGTGTTTATTGTAACGGGCGCTGTCCAAACGAGTGTGTGCGCTCCTTCTGTGGTTTTTTTTCGGCCGCGACATTAAATCTAAATGTCAGACTTTAAATCAACACAGACGTTTCTTCACGGTTTCTGTGGAACAAGAGACTCTAAATTCAGCCCGCTGGTTCACGACTCCGTCCACGGGCGACAGCGGGGTTCTTAATCTTCGCCTCCTCTTGTGTTCTCAGGAACATCGTCCGGGCTCGCCGTCGTCAGGGGAACAGGACCAGGGCGGTAGTCGCGGTAACCAGTCCAGCCCACCTCACCAGGTCCTGTTCAGTCACCTTCCACTTCATTCTCAACTCCAGGTAATCCATTTTCACTTGACCTTGTTTTGTTTTTTTATAGTTTGTTTTGTCTGAATATGACATTTTATTTTCAAATTCATTTAATATTTGATTTTTTTGCTTTATTCTACTCATTTATCTTTCATTTTATTTTGTATACTGTATAACTGTAAGATATTTACTATTGTTTTAAAACTTTATTTTGTATTATTTTTATTTTAATACTCTTTCAATATTATTGTGCATGCATGCATTCATGTAACTCCTTCAAAACAGCATAAAATGAAAATAAACATTACATGTTGAAGAGTAAAAACAAACATTTAAAAGAAAAATGATTACAGCGTGATTTAATAATTCGGACATGAAAGGGTTTATATAATTTTCTGAGTTTATTTATTTTATTTAAATGTAATTGTTTTGGATTTTTTATTTTATTTTGTTTATTTGATCGATTTATTTTATCATATTTTTAAGTAGTTTCTTACTTTTATTGTATTTAGTATTTAATAAGTTATTTATTTATTTATTTTTTTACATTTTATTTTCTTTATCATTTTTATCAATTTTATATATTTAAAACTGGAAAGTGCTTTTTAAATACAGAAGTGTTGTAAAAATATTTTTTATGACTTTTATTATCAACAATATATACACTATAAATAAAACAAATGTATCAACCTGTTGAGGCAAAATTAATCATAACCAATGAATCAAGCCCACTGGTTCCTACTAAAGATGTAAATCTTTGAAGAAATGGCTCACAAATGTATAGTTTCATTTTTTTTTAATGTTCAATATTTCTTAAAACAGCTGCTCACTGTAGTTTTTAACAAACATTAGTCAAACAGGAGTAAAGTCCGCATTTGTTGGGGACTATTTTCAACGGCGGATTGATCCACATTTGGTGCCCTAATGAGAAATAGAGATTAGTAGATACATTCACTGTTGGTTTTGGTCTTGTAATTAACAAACTTACTGTTCCTCTCAGGTGCGTTCTCCGTTCCCGATGATCCCCATCGGAGGGATCCAGATGGTACACTCCGTCCCCACGTCTGTCACCACCCCTCTGGCCCAGCAGGGGGCGCAGCAGGTCACATCCCGCCTGGTGCTGCAGAAGAGCACATCGGAGGACTCCACCACCAGCGAGGTCGCCTCCCCTCACTTCACCTCCTTCACCGAGAGGGGAGCTCGAGGAGGAGGCGAGAAGCTGAGGGAGTCACCTCACCCGCCATCGCTGGAGAGGGAAGGAGGAGGAGGAGGAGTGAGGCCGGAGCAGGAGGAGAGCATTCACACCTGCACCAAGGCCATCGCCTCGCTCTGCATCGACTCAGAGGAGCTCGCAGAGAGAGCTGGAGGAGGGAGAGGGGATAAAGGGAAGGAAGGAGGCAGAGCCTCCTCCTCCTCCTCCTCTCCTTCTGCGTTGTCGTCCGACTCCCAACAACAGCATCGCTCGCCATCCATCTCCATGTCGTCGCCTTCTCCTCAGCCTTCGCCATCTCCTCCACAAGGTCCCGGGATTCAGCACTTTAGCGGCCTGGAGCTCAGGCCCCCCTACCCATCGATCCCCGCCTCCCCTCACTCCTCCTCCCCCTCGCCCTCCTCGTCCTCCTCTCCTCACCCTCCCAGCCCCGGATCTGAAACCCTCCAGCCTTCGACAGTGTCCAAACCTCTCCAGCTGGAGAGGGACAGGGAGGCAGAAAGCACAAAAAGAAGCAAAGACGCATCGTAGGGCTGCAGGAGGAGAGCGAGGAGGAGAAACCGATGGATTTCTTTTTTGTTTTTGTTTTTGGATAATAGGAAGGGATGAAGTGCAACAGAGAGAGAAAAACACAACTTTTTGCACACTTTACACACATATTCTTCTACGTCAGTTTATACACACACATACACACTCTCTCTCTCTCTTCACACACACAACAACAAATACAATGCATACAAAGAAAGTCAAAAAATGACTAAAACTCAAATGGACCTCTGCGGTTTTAATGTTTGTGTACAGCATGCCTGTTTGGAACAGGGGCCTGCGCTCTTCTTATTTAAAGACTCTCAAGAGGATCTGCATACGGTTACAACATGTTCTCCCACCGACACATGAGCCCGACCAAAATCTGATTTTAGAAAAAACAAGAAAGGACTCTGGTTAAACGGTACGTTAAAAAAAAAAAAAGAAAAAAAAAATCAGACAGCTATGTGTGTGCCTTTTCTTTACTCTTTATTTGTTTGTTTTCTTGCTTATATTGTTATAAGCAGACGAAGCAGGAAGGTAAATGTAAATACAATACTATCACGTTTTCGCGTATCAGCTTTGTAATAAATGCAATCTCCCCCTTCTCCTTCTCCTCCCCCCACCCTCCTCTTCTTCCTCTCCTGTGTTTCTTCTTTTTTTTTTTTTTTCCTCGGACACCTTAAAGTCTCGACAAGCGATGTGAAGTTATGGATATTACTATTACGTACGGTTGCACTAAAACATATTTTTATATGAGTGAAATTTTAAAAAATGGCTTTTTTTGTGTACAGCAGCGATTCTATAATACTATTTATTATTGTTACCATGTTTCATAAATTGTACATTTTTTCTTAAATGTCGTGGATGCCTTTTTCTATGTAAAGCATGGGTTTTTTGCTATCGCTTACATTAGGGCGAGGATATGTACACTGTAATATGGCTTTATATGTTAGACCTATTTATATACGTCTAAGTGAGCCCCCTCGACTTGGAGGTATATACACATAGAAGTAAGATTTACCAGAATATTTACCCAGCATATGAATACATACAGTATATAGAATCTATCAACCTGTCTATCTATCTATCTATCTATCTATCTATCTATCTATCTATCTGCACTTAACATTTAGAATGACATTCACATTAATGGTAGTTTGCTTGTACATTTTCTCCGCTGCTCTTTGCCTGTCTCCCTGGTTGTGATTTCTCCTTTCTCTTTTTTACTTCCTTTCTTTCGTGGTATTACTATTATTATTTCTCGTTTTTCATTTCTACGAGGCGCAGATTTTTGCTCTCAGCATTAAGTGAATGAACATGCCTTCTTGCACCGTGGCATTCTGCTCAACTGTCGACCCCCGAACGCGGCGAATATCGACGTCACGTTTGTTAAAAGTAGCTCCGCATTCGAAAAAAACTTTTTTTTTTTTGCTTGAATCAGATATCCGAACGGGGAAAACATTCCAGTCCGTGTAAATACTCAGTCAACTCCCCTCGACACACGCATTTACTTTTGGCATTGATGCACACTGTTGCCATGGCAATCAACCCAACGAAAACTCTTATTTAACGGCGCTATTTCTGGGGGACACACACACACCAAACTCTCTGACAAATGCACCTTATACTTCTTCGGATCCTGGCACTCTGGTCAGTTTTGTCGCAGCGAACTTTGATTGAAATGAAAGTGTTTGGGGGGGGAAGCTGCTCCGCGCTCTGAGCCCCAAAATTGTCTGAAAATAAAATAACCCGTGTAATGGTTTCGACATCGAGGCTTTCTGCACTGCTTTTTTTTTTTTTTTTTGACCCTTCTGTGATCCCCCTCCTCCTCTCCTGGACGTCCCTCGTGTAGCTAAGCAATATTTAGCCAAAACTCTGCTCTACCAGCAGGGAGTGAATTTGTTGCAAGGCAACAACAAGTAAAAATCCTAAAATCAGGAGAAGAAGGGAGCAGTGGCGGTGATGTCAGTGACACAACTCTTTTCTCTTTTGACAGTTTTGGGCGGAGTCGGGCAGGCTGCAATGTGAGTGTGTATCTCTGTATTCTGTAGCGGTGTGTATTCGACCAGTATATCCTCTTCTTACGACTTTTTTCTATTTCGATCCTCCCTCTGTTATGTACACTTATCATGACGACAATGATGTCTTTCAAAAAAAAAAATTCTCTTTCTCTCTTTCGAAGATATCAAAGCACAAGTCATTGTTTAGAAATGGCGACAATACAAAAATAATTTTAAAAAAAGGACAAAAAAAAGGTAAACGTGCATATAAAAGGGTAACTTTTGTGATGGTGTTCTGTGGAATTAATACAAATATCATGTATGAACCCAGTTGCAACAAGGAATCGCAGTAGAAGTGGAAAAAATGGATTGTTGTTTTCAAATAAATATGAATAGAATAATTTGTTTGTGCTCCTTTTATTACTGCTTTTTGTTACTGTGGTTTTATAGATGATGAGAGTATATTGTTCTAATGGATCAACCACTGTGTTCTTTCATGGCCCATACAAATTAATTATTTAAACCTGAGTGTCAAAAATTTTGGTTAAAAAATTCTTAAACACATAAAACTAATGTGAAAGTACCAAACTCTGCAGTTCCTCCAATGGTCACTTGAGGCTCCAAAAGCGAGTCGGTCCCCATAGATGAGCTCAGCCACATGTCCCTTTCCTGTCGCCAGAACGACCGCGCCAGCCACTGGGTGAAATCAAATGCTGTGAAAGCGCCAAATTGGCGCCAGATTGAAAACTGCTAGTAGCACCAAACAGTTGCTGTACTGCATATTACAAGTCAAACAATAAAAGATCCCAAAGGTTGTGATTCTAATTCACTTCCCCGAACAAAGGGCAATAAAAGAAGAGATCTGTGGCTTGAGGTCGTCTGCAGAGAGGATGAACATGGTGAACTGTGAGACCCGGCCGGTCAACATGTGTCCGTCTTTGTCAAACACCTCACTGAGTAAATGTGCTGATTGAGTCTGTAGATCGAAACGAATCCAAAAAGAGCCTCTGTAAAGTTGTAACTACAGATTTTAATGTGAAAAAATAAGGCCCCACTATAAAACACCTGTTTTTAGAATGGAGTTTGGTTTACCAGTCTGTACACTCAACAGGCGGCCGGAAGCAGAGGGTGTTTTAATGTTAATAATACACATAAATTGAGCTGACTAACCTTCTAATAATGAACCTTGTGAACCGCATAAAGTAATGTCTGAAGTGGAGCTAAACACACCCTGTTCTGACCTCCTCTGAGCTTGTAGTAAACAGTCGCGTTAACGAAGCACAAATGGCTGTCAGAACAGAAACAACGTTCTGCTTCGCCACAGCGGCGTTATTAGTTTAAAATACAGTCACATTGGACAGATTATAAAACAGCAAAATAAAGTGTCAGAAGATGACAGAAAAATGACCTGGACATTCAGTGAGGTAGTGGTGTGTCAGGTTAGTCCACTTTGGTGAAGACTGGGACTGAAAATCCACTATTTCTTTCATTTTTTTCCATCTGTCCTTCAGATTTGGGCTCCTTAAAGCTAAAAATCCATACGGTATTTTTATTTTATGTTATTAAATTGGCAGTTACCCCAGAACTGACATTAACTGCCAGTCAAGTCAGTGGGGCTGTTTTCCCCAAAAGGGGGCGGGGCATGACACAAAGGCAAAGTATACCCGGATGGGCTGCCCAACTTTACAGCAGAAATAAACATGCTGGCACAAAAAACTGTTTTGTTCTCTATACCTAATTTATCCCATTATGACAACTGTACAGTGGGTTAATTTTTATATAACTCACTTGTATTAAATTATATCAAGGCTTAAAATTGCGCGTAATTGGGGGCGTGGCCTCTTTGAGTGACAGATAGCCGGCTTCGCCTCAGCTAATTCAGTGTCCTAACTTGATCTGTCGGCCGTGTATGTGGTGTTGGCGCCTTCTGGAGGATTTTAATTCAGATATCGGACACATGATAAGTCTTTCAGTGCGGTTAATTGGACTAACAGACCGGTGTGGAGGGACAGAGGCCGGTGATTGGGATTAATGAGCGTTAACCAGCAGACAGCAGCTGGAGCGTCTGGAGGAAAACACCGGGAGTTTAGGAGAGGACAGAGGTTGTTGTTTTTTTTTTTTAACTGTTGGGATTAAAAACTGGATTTCTCTTCACTCTTGCCTTCCACAACGAGCTACGGAGGTGGGGAAAGAAAATACACTGCAGCATCTGGTCAGTGTAACTCTGCTCATATCTTTTAGCTCTACTACCGGTAGTCAGGTCAGGTGGAGCCAAGATGGCGCCACCCAGTACCGCCCACTTTGAGAGCCGAAGTCACGCCCCTTCCCTGTTGCCTTATTGCCCCTTGGACCTTCTCACAGAAAAACTTTGTATGGTGATGAACGGAGAGAGACAAATAATTAATTGATCCTATTTGAATTGTGTCATGAATCACACACATGATGTTTGTCAATTTAAAAGATATTTTTTCATCTTGAGAAAGTCACAGTTTGTTGCAGTTAAAGTAAAAGTATCATCTAGTTTTGTGTTAAACCGCTCAGTGAACTACATCGAATTTGTATTTCCACACATCAGTCAATCAGCATCCTCTTCAAATTTGTTCATGTTCTGTCTTTTGCTTGTCAATCAAACACGTCCTACATCCTCTCTCCTCAGAGGCTTGGAGACAAAAGGATCCGATTTTAACATATTCCTTTTTCAAAATCAAATAAAAAGTTTGAGTGCAAAAGCAATGAGATTATAATTTCAGTTGGAGCAAGACCTTTTTTACATAGAAACATCTAGAAAGTAGCATATAAGTGAAATATAGCACACTTGTTTTTAGACCGTTTTCATTGGCTTGTTTCTTTTCTTAATACAAGCAAGAAATGCCTTGATTTCATTATTGTGTTACTTATTTTTGAAGTGAACAAAGAAACAAAAGGGGGGAAAAATAACACTGGTGTCACTATATGGATGTATGAAAGGGATCCATCATCTTTTCAGTCTGTCACTGATTAATAGTTACTACTAACAGTCGTAATGGAATAAATAACAGTCGTAGCAGCAGTGGCGCTGGTGTCAGTAGAGGAAGCAGCTCTAATTCAAACCCCCATCAAGCACAAAAATCTTTCTGAAAACACTCTTTGAGCGAGGTCAGCTAATAAGTCTTCGCCACATATGACTCCAGCTGTATTCATTTCTTTATTCTGTCTTCGCCCTTTTTCTCTCTTACTCGTATTTCTAATTTTAATGCAGTCCCTGTCATTAGCCATGTCCCACATATGTCTACCTGTCTACTTTTTAGGTGGTGTTTTTTTTTCTTTTTCTTTTTTTTTTTCTTGTTGTTGACACAACTGGGTTGGTGTCAACTTACATTTATTCTGTCAGTCTGTCCACGTGTCGGTGAGTCCCGTGGCCTTTGATAGGAGATGATCAAGCGAGTTATTTTGGTCCTGATTAGCGTTTGGAGGAATCACTTTCATCACTAGTTTGTAAGGTGCGAGTGTGAGTGGAGTTTTTCATGGTTCAGTGCTGCGAGCATATGGAAATCTCCCCTGAGACCCGTGTGTGTGTGTGTGTGGTGTGTGTGTGTGTCGAGTGTGTCACATCCTTTGTGTCTGTATCTGTAGGTGTGTCTGCGTGTTGTTTGCATGCATGTGCGTAACATGGCTTGAACATGCGGACAGCTTTTACCTGAACGTTTCGCGCAAACACGCTCCTGTTATCCAGTCAATCAATCTGTTAAACAATCAGCGGTTACACCTTTATTATTTAGTCCACAGAGATTAACACCTGATTAACACCTTTAAAGGTTTTTTTTAACACCTCATTGCTGTTTGTCGAAAATCCAAAGACCCATTTCTAACAATCCCTGCTGATTGCGTGAAAGGCGTTTCTGTTTATTCCACAGTATATCTGTGGTCGGTATGAGGCGATATGAAAGTGTCCTGTCACGATTATCCTCTTCAACATAACAGCAATTCACAATATTAATCAGCTAATCATCAACATATTCTTCACCGTACATTCGTGGTGAGCTAGCAAGCAGAGTTTGTGCCTGTATGTTTAAAGTCAGGTCAGCCTCTGACTCAACTCAGCACTCAGCAGAGACTCTGGTTCTCTGTCTTCTTCTTCCCCTCTCCTCTCTGTAACGTTACGTTCGTGAAGTGAAGTACATTTCCAGTCAGCAGTCAACATTACAGAGCACAAACACCTGACAATGGGTCACGGATCACTGCTGCAGTCAGGTTGATAAATAGGAGTGAGGATAAATCCACTTTTAATCCGAAACGTTTAGAAGTAATCTCTGAGCTCTCCTCCGTGACTGTGACTCCTGGTGTTTATTCCTCCAGACGTATGGTCGACAAACACCTTTTGTAACGATAGAGAGGCCCCCCAGTGGCAGAAATTGCTTAAGCAAGTAAAGCTGCATGATAAAACACGTCAATTTTCTCTGAAAACGGTGGCGTTACAGCTTTCATCACATACAGATTTGGATTAAATGATATAATTAGCTGTCTGAAATTAGTTCCCCCCCACCCCCGAGGCAGGAGATCCAGAGGCATTCCCACTGGTTATTGCAAAAATAGGCAGCGCAATCATGATAACAAACGTGCAATTTAATTTCCGCTGAACTTTAAATTAGTGACGCAACTGGAAACCCTCTACAAAGACAAATTCATGATTGCAAGGACACCATGGAGCCAGCTTGAAACTAGTAGTTTTATTCACTCTTCAGCACGTCGTTCCACAGCGTGGATTTATTTTGCAGACTCACGCTATCGTGGCCACACTGTCAGAACCGCAGCCCAATTGACATGGGACAGATCTCCGAGCGCACCCTGGGAAAGCTCTCATTTCTGGTCGTGTGTCACCCAAATCGGCTTGTTGACATGCCTTAATGGTTAGTAGCCAACAGCCTGTGGTGGGACGTCCCGTGTGTGTGTGTGTGGTGTGTGTGTGTGTGTAATAGGGAATACCACGTTTAGCTGCAGAGCTGTTCCCCGCTGTAATTAACTCTAAAGATAAAGCAGGGTTTTCTCCCTCTGCCAGGTCTGAGGAGATTTCTCTGGGTCATTTTAAAAATTTCAGCGTACAGAAAATGATCCCGCAAGCAGCAAATACAGTATTTAACTTAAACATGTAGTGTATATAAAGTTTTAACATTTTAAATGTAAGCCTCAGTTTAATTTGAGGAGCAGTTATATAGGTTAGCAATAATATTACACAACAGGCTTTGACGTTGAAAACGTAGCTAAGCAAGCTTTTTTCTCCGGCGGGCACAAGCTGCATTTGTAATGTTTCTTTGTGACCCGTTTGCAAGGAAGAAGAGTAAGTGATGAATGAAAAGATATTTTGCTGAATTTTCATCTTTACTACTTAACATTAGCCCACTGGAGAAAGGATTATTCGGTCTACTGCTGAACTCTTACCAGGAACCTTTAAGGTGAAAGGTTAAGATGTCTTCTTGCATTTTCCTCAGTGCAGTAGCTAACATTGCAAATCAGTGAACACACCTTAAATGTTACCGTTCCATTTGTTTCGATTGCCTCCCTCTCGCATGATGCTTTAGTGACGATCGGAACTTCATCTGCTTAAAAATGTACATGAAGTTGAACTGGATTATGTGAAATGCAACTTAAGACACTTTACATAGATTGACTGGACGAGAGGTGGTCACCAGAAGTTGATCAAGAATATTATAAAAATAGACAGGAGTGTGGAAGTGTGGCGACGTAGACGGGAGGGAGGGGATTGCTAACTGCAAGATGGACTGAAAGTTAGCTAAAATGACAACAATGCTGACAGCAGCTTTAATATTACTATTATTGTAGTTTTGACCCTTTGTAAATGACCTGTAGGTAACATTTTGTTGCTAAGCAATTAACAAAGATATACCTAATAGATATCTTTTTATTTTTTACTAATGTAATTGGTCTGTAATGATTAAGTGCAGGTCCTAATTGATTATGCTGGCTAGCTAGAACACTCACGTTGGTTACTTCATCAACAATGTGGCAGATGGTCAAGTTTTGTCGCTATTGTCCGGTCAATAATGTTAAGATCCCCATCCTGAACGTGACCTTCATCAGTAACTGGAGGCCACCATCGAATGTCTTTAATCCAACCACTCATGCTGCTGTCGCCGTCACCAAGCAGCAGCATTGCATGATGGGAAATGTTAAACTATCGTGCCAGAGGCTTTGAATTATCATATTTTGGGGAAAAGTTTTCATACGCAAGAATAAATAGGTGTAAATGTGCAAGTTTACGGGACATGTATTAAAAGTACCTTGGCACGAAAGTTCAAGCTACACCTCCAAGTCTCTTCGCTTGAGTGTTGAGCGGCGGAAGGAGAAACAGCAGCCGTGCTTGTCGGTGTCGACTAAAATCTACTGCTAATATGAGCATCACAAAATGTTCAAATTATCGTACGTTTTATTTTTTGGCATTATTATAACGTACATCGTACAGAGGTCAAAATATTCATACAAATACGATCATTGTTGTACATCTGGCAGCCCTGCCCTGCAGTGATGGCAGCAACACTAGATGGCGGAGAACATAAAATGTGTTTAGTTCATTTTATATGATTGCTTTCATTTGCTGCATCTCGACCGTTTGACGTTTCTTGTAAATCACGCTCAGTTCGGCACACTGTTTGGATATTTTCATTCAGTCTGACAGTCTGAACAGCCTGTATTCATCTCTCATTTCCATGGAGAACAACATGAATAATATCTTTGTGGAAAACGACAGTTGGCTCGCTCTCTTAACGGGCCACGGCTTCATTAAAGCCCTTTGATTGACACTGCTTGTTTACATTCCGAGTGGACATGATGTAAGATGATGTAGCCCACCAGAGACACAGCACAGAGGGATTTAATCTTTGGATGGCGGAGAGCCGAACCTGATCGCAGAGGACCGACTTGACATTAGCGAGGATGAGCTCTCGCCAGTCTGCTGAATATTAAAACAGTGCTCAGTCACTGGTGTCTTCAGGCTTCCAGAGATACTAAAACCCACATTTTTTACCAAACCACAAAGGAAAAACAGAAATACGAGTCAATTAAACCAACAGGTGTTTTCAATGGAAACAGACTCTCTGAGGCTGGTGTTTGTTCCACGTAGCAACCGTAACCAAGGAGCGCGGAGGAGAGGCGAGACTTGACAAAGGGTCAATTTGGCCTAAGAGTGGCTTAGTCTGTCCCCCGCTGGAGCACTCCAACGTCTCCGCCAACGCTCGGAAATCTGCACGGATCTGTTTCAGGAAGAAAAGGCCTGAGAATATTTGCAGCTTTCTGTCGCTGCGAGGAGGAGAAACGTCACATCAAACGGCGGAGCGAGAGACGCAGCAGCTGATCACTGCCTGACGAACTGGGAAACACACGTACTGGAAGTGTGTGTGTGTGTGTGCAGTTTGTGGGTTTGATGGGAGATAAAATGAGGGGTGTGTGTCTGTAGAGGACACAGCCATGGGTGGTCCGTGTGTGTGTGTATACGTGCATGTGCCTATGGGTGTATACGATGGTTTGTGTGTGTGTGTGTGTGTGTGTGTCATGGAGGCATCTGTTCATTGGAATAAACAACTTTCCATTTTTAGCTGCCAGGAAAAAAAAAAAAGGTGGTATTAGCAAAAAAAAAAAAAAAAAAACCTCCCCTCCTCGTGCATGATGTGTGTGCGTGTGTCCAAATGGAAAGTGGAGATCAATTTCTGAGGGAGATGCCAGCAGGAACGATTCTAAAATTAATTATTTTTAGCCTCAAAAGAGGAGGGCAGAGGAGGTGAAACGAGCCGAGAGAAAAGAGGAGAGGAGTCTGTTTTTTTTAACTGAATTAAAAGGACAAAGGAGAAGAGAAGGAGGAGGTCAGAAGACGGGATGAGGTGCGAAAACAAAGAGGAGCAAAAAGAAGAACTGTGACTTTCATAATATTTTAGAACGCAAAATGAAAGGAAGAGGGGAGGAAGAGAGGACGGGAGATGAAATTAGATAAATGGGAGAAGAGGAGACGGAAAAAAAAACAGAGAATCTTTCTCTGTAATTTCCAAAACGGGAGCAAAGGCGAGGGTTACAGGGCAGGAGGATGGAACAGACGAGATGAAGGGATAGAAAAGATGAGAGGAGGAAAAAGACAACATGAACTATTGATATTGAAAAACAAGACGCCGCAGAAGTGTGAAGACCAGAAGATGAGGTGAGGCGAGGTTAGAAAGAACTGGAGAGGAGGAAACACAAAACTGCTGCAACAAAGACTCTCCATTCAGCCCAGTCTCAGGGCAAAGCTGGAATAGAATCGCCAATCCACTAGAGGTCAGCGTCTTCCTCAAGTAGTTTTTGTGCTTTTATTTTGAAAGTGTGTTAATTGCTACGAAATGAGACCGTATTGTTGTGACGGGGGTCGGCAAGGCTGTTAGTCCTTGTTACATGGCGATAGATCTCTTCTGCTCGGAGCATGTGGAGCTCCCAGACCTCATTGTCTCCCAAATATGCAAACATTTTCAGTTGCCGTCCCTCGTCTTTGGGTTAGCTGCTAACTGCTGCTAGCTGCTTTTTTTTTTAAATTTCCAGCTTCTGGGTCGCACACATGATGACACATTGTCAAAAGATCAGACACACAACCCCCATTTCATCTTCTGTCAACCTTTTCAACAAATGTTGAGGCGAAAAAACTGGCACTTAACCAACCTGAAAGCTGAAATAGTTGATTTTGGAGCCTCAGTCCCAACTCGTCAAGTCAAATATTGATGCTTTAGGCCGACTAGACCTACAATCCCAAAGCGTATTCGATCTTACCAACAGGAGAAAAATAAGTAGAGTGATACCAAGAGGAAGAAGAACGGAAACTCTTTAATATTTGAGGAACACAAACATTTGTACCCGTTTGTGGTGACAAATAACGGACATTTTTGTTGGGAAGTCGGAGCACTTCCAACCATGTTTTAGGCGAAAAAAGCAGGTAGTTAAAGCCAAGACACGATCTTCTCCTAACCCTAACCGAGTAGTTTTTGTGCCTTAACCTAACCAGAACATAAGCACAGCACAACATTTAATTGAAAACTGAATCGAAAGAAACGTAAAGTTGCAACATATCATTTTCATTTAATTTCAAAAGTAGTGGCTAAATCATGAAAAGGGCATTCATTAAAAGAGCCAACATGTTTCAAGTATCAGGTCTTTTTTACTGTTAATATATATTTTTTTATATATTTGTTAATATTTCCTTCCTCATCTCCCGATATTTTCTATTTCAGAGTGCCTGGATTACTTCTGAAGTCACCTTTTTCTTACGTCTTACAAGTGCACCCTACCCAGCTTTTTGCCACTATTGTGCAACCATCATCTTCTCTTCTATCAGTGGTACTGCAGAGACGTAAATTGCTAACATTTATTCTCACAAGTTGGTTGGAAGTGGAAGCCAGAAGATGAGCAGCGAATAGAAAAGATGACAAAAGGAAAGGGGAAGAAGCGTGGGGACAAGCGCAGAATAACTTCCTCTACAAACAATAGAAGACAAAAAAACGAGGGGAGATGAGATGAGGCGAAATGAAAAATGATAACACAATGAGAACTCTTCATTCTTCAAGAACAGCAGAGACAGGAGACAAAGGAGCAGGACACTACAGAAGTGTGGGTACCAGGCGAGGAGGAGAGAGACAGAAGAACCTCCGCGTTTCTTTATAAATCAATAGAACAAAAGTGGAGATGACGTTTGAAGGGAAAGGGAGTAGAGGAGGAGAGGACGGACCCAGAAAGCGTCCTCCTCTGCAATTTCCACAACAAGCATGAGAGGATAAAAGGATAGAAGAGGACGGATGAAAAAAGGTGTTCGACATGACAAAAAAATAAGAGGAGAAACGGCTCAGGAACAGACGATGGAAGCTCTTGATATTTGAACAGTCTGGAAAAGAGAGAAAGAAAAACACGGGAGGAGAGGAGAAACGAATTAATGAAGAAAAAAGAGGAGAGGAGGAAGACAAGAGTGCAAGAGACAAGAGGAGAGGAGAAAAACCTCATTTCTAGAGGATGAAGGACACGAAGAGAGGAGGAGAAATGAGATGAGGTGACAGAAAAAGAAAGAGAGGAAGGATGGACGCATGGAAACTCTTCATGTTTGAGAAACAACGGCAAAATGAGACGGAGAGATGACAGTTTAGAGGTGAGAGGATCAACAAGAGAGGAGGCAAGAAAACAGGAATACTTCATAAAATCTGTCAGTTTGTGGAAACGAGGCAAGAAAGAAGGCGAGAGGAGAGGAAAAACAAAGAGGTCTTCCTCGCTATCATGAATAATAACACAAGAACGGAGAAAGAGAGAGAAAAGAGGAGCTGGTGTAGTTGCACACTGCCCCCCGTTGGCAGGCTGCAGTACTGCAGCCGCCGATTTGGAAGAAATGACCAATGTTTTCCCTTCTGCTTCCTGGAAACCGAGAGCCCATAAAAGACCCTGAGTCATGGGGACAGTAGAGTCAAAAACATTATTTCATCAAAAGGATCAAACCACGCCTCAAACATGAAAGTAACATTAAAAAAAAAACACGATTGCTCACTTTCAAACCAGCCAAGGGCTTCCAGGTAGCAGCTGGCCGCAGAAACTGCTGATCGCCTCTTTTTGTTTTTTTTTATATACTGCAGCTCTGATTCAAATTACATGAACAACAGGTGTAGTTTGTGAATCACCAGTGTTTCTGCGGTCTGTGTATTGCTCCCATTTGGTGTGTGGGTGTGTGATTGAATCAGGTCCATGCCTTAACAAGCACCAGATGTGGACACAGATAAGTTGTTTACTGCTGTATGTTTGCCGGTTATTTACGGGAACGCTGAAGCCGGCGCGGAGCCGCGGCGAGACCCCCTCTGTGGAGGTAATACTGTTTTCATCTGCTGCGCGCCATGTGTGATTAAAACCCCTCGTTTCGTCTTCAATTACAAGACTAAAACCCTTTATATGACGCTCAGCTATTCCGACGACATTACAGTTGCGGCCAAACATTTTTATATTTAAAGGATCGTACCACATTTTTGCCGAAAGCCAGGTAACGACGCGCAAAGAAAGTCCACGCTGGGAGGAGGTCATGGCGGACGAACAGGTCAAACGCAGGACTTTCACTCAGGAGGACGGTGTTTGTGTGCTGTGTGAAATTATAGTAGTATTTATAGTAGTACTTCTGCACGTTTTCTGAAATTAACAAGCTTCTCCTCCATTTTCTTGGTGATCAAGGTGATGGTTGACGAGTCCCGCCAGATCTGAAAAAGAGCGACAGTGACGAACCCTGGTGTCTTTTTATAATATTTAGAGATTTTCAACTAGGAAGTGCTCTAAGCTCATAGGGAACTATTGAAGAAAAGAGGCTGGCGCTAACAAATCGACGTTACGGGCCCTCGGTATAGAATGCTCCTGTAGAGGTCAGATGGAAAGCATGTTGTGTATTTTCCATCTTACTGCACAGTAATGAAAACTTTAGTTTCAGTAACGGAGCAGATGAGAAGCACTTGAGGAAGATCTGCTGATGGAGCAGGAAGCGGGTCCAGCCTCGTTCGGAGGATCCTCCCTGTGGGTCTCCCCTCCACCAGAGTCCTCCTCACCACCTGCACCTGCAGCCCAGAGCGTTAGCCCATACGTCTTCACGCTCTTCAAGGCGCACTCCGGTGCTTCCTATATATAGATTTCAGCTGACCGCACAGAGACGCTTGTTTTATGGAATTTTGTATTTTACAAGTTTTTGAAACTCAACTTTAAAAATGTGACTGAAAGAAAAATCTGCTGAAAAGCGTTTTCGCAACGCTGACTAATTGGACTTTGGGTAGCCGGCGATCGCGTCAGCAGTTTGGAGCCAGACTTCGAGTGTTTGATGTCGAAACGCTGGTCTCCATGAAAGGTCAGCTGCTCTCATATTCTTCAATCTGCGGCTGAAAAACCGGCGTGACTCCAAACTACTTCTGTTCCTGAAATACAGACAGCAATAGCAGATATCTTTCAGCTGCACCGCTCCGACTAAAACTATTAATAAGGGACCCAGAAAGTGTTATGAATTAGCTGGAGCTGGGATATGTGTCCGCAGGTTTTTAATCCAAAGCTTTTTCAATGACGCCGTCCACGCAGCGTTGTGATCTGCGGGCTCTTTCAGGATCCTCTCCATCTGGGTGTCCTCCAGGTGGCCGTGCTGGCAGCCTCCCATCGTCCAGACTGTTCATCACAGCCGAGGTGGACGGTGCCAGTCCAGCGTGACGGCCAAAAACACACTCTGCGCTCTCTTGGAAAATAAATAAAAAATCAGAAGGTGCCGCTCTATTTAAAGCTGTAAATGTGACGGATGCTGTTGGTCTTGTGTTCTTCTCCAATATTTATAAATTAAAAGGCACATTAAAGTAAGTAATTTGGCTTAGAATGTCTACAGAACGTGGTGTAGAGCCCATCGAGAGTTATGATTGGCTATGCACGTTCATTAAGCGTTTGTTTTTTGCCGTTTCATTGCACCTTTCACTGTTTGGTTCAGTGGTGCTCCAGACAAAGTACTACGAACGCAATTCAAGTGTGACTCCTGTCAAAAACGAATGACATGTGTGAATGGTACAAATGGGGATAGCAGCACACGTTTTCGGACCATCTCCCCTGGAAAGCGTTTATGTTGTAAAGTGCCACTGGTTCTTTCTCCACCTCCGCCTGGCTGTTCAGTCGTGGCGTGAAGTGAGTGCGAATGTCAGATTATCTGTTGCGGAAGGTTCCATAAATTCTCGGACACATCCTCCCCGAATCCGATATCGGAAAGGCGATGGAGGACAGGGTTTCTAAAGCTCTTTGACCATCAGAAAAAACAGTTCTGAAAGAGTATACCGGTGCCTCACAGGTATGATAATCTGTAATACTTAAAACGGCCAGACCTTTGTTGTGTACTTACAATTAGGGATGGTAGAAAATTAAATTATTCAATACACATAAGAGTCTACTATGATTTAGAATTCACAAATGTCAAAAATCTTTTAATCTTTAATTAATGTGTGTGATGTTAATGGAACAAAAAAGGCCGAACCAATCTGCGAGGGTAGCGCAGCACCCTAACGCGGGAATTCCACTGGATGCGTGTACGTTGCGGAACGGCTCCGGTACGGTTTTCCTCCGTGCTCCGTTGTCCGGCAACCCCCACCGACTTTATCATGAGTGCAGCACTGCCGGGCAGCTGGAGTTGCAAGACAGAGGAGTTACCACTATAATTAAAGAATTACGTGCGACTGCAGTTTGTATACGTTCTAAACACAACAACAGGTGATCCCAACCGAAAGATTAGAGGTCACACCAAAACAACAACGTAACATCCGGTTAATTCTCATGATAAAACAATCTCAAAAAGAGACAAATCCGAGCACTTCCTCAAATCCTTACGTTGGGTAACGGAAGGATAACATATACGTAACTGTGGTCGCGCATGATCCTGTAATTATCGCGGGAACACCTCGTCTTGCAACTCCAGCTGTCGCTCAAAAAGGAGCCGGTGGGGGTCGAAAGACAATGTAGCAAAACCGTAGTGGAGCCATTCCGCAACGTACACGCAACCAGTGGAATTCCTGGCTAACAATTTATGGCGCGTGTGAGCTAGAGTTTAATTCTAAATCATCTTCAAAAAAGGGAACAGTTGCTGGCTTTTTAAAAAATATATATATATATATATGTATATATATATATATATATATATATTTAATGACGAAATAATTAACCTTTGCAAAACAAAAAAGTAGTAGTGTTAACGGAACGGAGAATCAGCAAACAAGACCAGCTGACCAACACACACCGCAGCATTAAACAACTTAAACAAACTCTGTGGTGAAGAACATCACTCTGCTCGTCTGTTTTACATTAAAAACCCTGCATCTGCTCAGCATCTAGTAACTCCCATGATCCCACACTACTTCATGATGTCGTCAAACTACGTCTTTTGTTTTCATTTCTTTGATTGAGAGGCCCCTTAACAGCAGAAATGATGTACTGTGAGTTTAAACCTTTCTCTGAGGCGTACAGCTTGTTTTTTCTGCCTCCTAGTGGCCAGAAATTAATTACTGAAGCTTTAAATTAATAGATTCAACAAAAAGTAAAATGATTAGGTGTTAGAAAAAAGAAAATTGAAGAAACTGAGTAGTGGAGGTGTAGTTGGTGATTTAGCTTCTAAAACACCAACAGAATGAATGGCCAAAGCTCAATAAAACAAACCGGAATGTTCCTTTAGATTTTGTGTGTAAACTGTGACTAAAGTCTCTCTCTTATTTTCACCTTCAGCGGTGGACGTCCTGGATGTCCTCATCCACTGATTTATAATCCTGACAGTAAACACACTCCTCTGGTCCTGCAGAGCGGCTGCAGGCTGGCTCTTTACGGGAGTCGCTTTACCCACAATGCCTTGCAGGCTGTGACAACAGGGGTTGAGTTGTGGCTGGAGCAACAACTGCTGTGATTTAGGGCAACTTGTGTGTGTGATGGCGGAGGTAGAGACTGCATCAGTTTAAATTACAGAGAGAGAGAGAGAGTGTAAATGTAACCTGTTTATGATCCGACACGCCCTCACGCTTTACTGACAGACACCGGGGAAGTGATGGGCTTCCTCCACGCGTGTGTGTCTGTGTGTGTTTTTGTGTTTCCTGCAGAAGATTTATTTCGCTCACAATGTCGAAAAAGACATTCACAAACACAAATCCAAGTACACACAGTGTGTAGTTTGTACCTGAAACTGTCCGGTGTTCCACTGAGAGCCAGAGCTCGTGGAGAGACTGTGACAGGAGTGATAACTCTGCCAACACCTGACTAACTGTGTGTGTGCGCTGCATACTGTAATATTTCAGTCTGCAATTCACATACTTTTGATTTCATACCAACATTTGACATACTGAGAAATAGGGGTGGTTAATCAGCCCAATTTCCCGATTCGATTCCGATTATTGAAGTCTCGATTCGATTATTAGCGATTATTGATATTATTATTATTATCAGTCAGCTGCTGAATTGTTTTTCTTCTCTTTTGACTCACACCTCACAGCACCTTCAATATTGTATAGTGTAACTGTAATATCCAAATTATTTTTTTTTACTTTGTTTTAAATGTAGTCTTTCACTGTTAAAAAAATGTCCACACTTGTGAATAAATGTCCAAATTCTATTTATTTATGTTATTCTCCATATAACAAAGATGCAGATGCTTTGGAACTTTCAGCTGTGTAATACCTTGCACCTCCGGGCTAAATCAGGTATGACAGCCAGTAAGAGGAAGACTCCGGTTTGTATTACAATTTAAAAAAGAAAAAAAAAAATTAAATAATCGATTTTTGGAAATGTAATAATCGACTCATAATCGTCAATATTATAATCGCGATTAATCGATAATCGATTTTTTTCACCACCCCTACTGAGAAACCTCATGTACTGTTTCAGCAAATTAAACAGCATGCTGGTCAGGAAACGTCAGACCAGGCCAGCGGCTGAGTTTCATCTTTACATGCAGCACTGAAATGAACATACAGTTACCCTCGGACATAAGTGGCTGGTTTGGGAAATATTTATAAGTTTACCCATACAGTTATTAAAATGATGACACCTACACATGTTAGCAGGGTTATTATTTCTCTGTGTAACTCCTCTGGATGCTCTTATTCTTTCATGAATAATTTTCATCCTGCACCATAAGAACAGATGACGACTCTGCAGCCCTGACTGAACGCGGGGGAGACAGGCTGGTGGCATTTACAATCGTTGTGACGCACGAGGTGGACTCCTTTCTGTGCGCGCGTTTGTGTGTGTGTGTGTGTGTGTGTGTTATTCATAGTCTCCATTGGCGTCATCAGCCCCGAGCAACCCACTGCTCTGTCAGAAAGACACGCTGTGATGCAACATGTTAGCCATCAGCACGCGTTATGGCCCGCTCCCAACGACACGCCGAGCTGTCGCCCTGCCCTGTGTGTGTGTGTGTGTGTGTGTGTGAGTGTGATGATGTAAACTGAAGCTCTATAGCTGTGTGCACTGTTTGTTTGCTTGCACTCATGTGTGTGTTACTTATATTTTTCCAACACGCTGCAGATTTTGGTGGAAGCCTTCAGGGAGCCTCACCGATGGCACGTTGTTATACTGGACACACACACACACACACACAGAACAGGTGGTTAGACGAGCTGCGGCGGTGTCATGTGTCCACCAGGTGTCAGGATTCCCCCTCACAATAAATTATAACAAGTCTTTTATTGAGCTGCTGTCACATCTGTGGGATTAAAACACATCTGGAGAGTCGACGGCATTCAGCCACGAGCTGTCTGCATGCTCCTGCTGAGGGACTGTGGAGGACTGAGAGCGCACGAATAAACGACTGCCATTAAATGCACCAAAAAATACTTCAGTCATTTATAAAATGTGACGTGGTTCTGTTTTAATTTTCTTTTGTGTTCATTTACCTTTTAATTATTTCACTTTTTCATTTAATTTTCAAGTTTATTTATTCATTTTAAAACGTAGTTATTTATTAAGGCAAGTTTAATGCATTTATTTCTGTGTTCTTTTCCCTTTGCGTTTCCCCCTGTTTAAATCCACTAACTTAGTTATTTCAGTATATTTCTTTCTACATTTCCTTCCCCATTTTTGCTCTAAACACTGAAAGAAATTATGGGCAATTTTACTGTTTTACTCATGCAATTAACTTGCAGGGTTGTTTAACTTTAAGATGTACTTGACCTCAGCCTGACACCAGAAATCCTCCGACCTGACTGTGTGCAGGAGCAGGCTCAGGCTGGGTGTTCATCTCCGGCCCAGCAGGGTGGGTCGGGGGAGGAGGTGAAGGGATGGATTGGTGGTCCAGTAAGCATCCTGGAGAACGGAAGACACCTCCTCCCAATCCATCCCTGACAGAATACGGTCGATGTCGGTGACCGTCTGTGCCATCTTGGCAGCAGGGATGATAGTCTGTGGAGTTTCTGGTCTTTGAAGAAAGACGTAGTCGTAATTCTTTCTGGGGTTACTGGACTGCTGGCACACACAAGAAAAGAAGCTGCTTTTGAGACACTTTTACCTGGACTAAAATATATTCTACTGACTTAGGGATATATTGTACTTCACTACATTTATATGACCGCAGATATGGACAGAATATATGATTGGTTAAGAAAAAATTGATGATTTGTTACAGATTCAACTACTTAACATTGTTATGATTGGCTTCACATGGAACCAAATACCATATTATGCTTACATGGTAATGCATCAATAACAATACTCCAATATTACATTTTTATAGTAATATGACACCTTGAAAGGAGCCAATCTGCATGATGACTACTTTTCCTTTTAACGCTACACTGTAAAATCTGACAGTGACTTTACTTCAAAAAATCGAGGAAACCGATTATCTCGAAAATTACCAAGTAAAGTAAAATTTGAAGTTGTTAGAACTTTTTGGCTCGTTTGAGTTAACTTTAGTCATAATCAGTTTCCTGACTTTTTAAAAGTAAAGTCCAGCAGTATACTAATGCTACTGCTACTTTATATTTTGATTCAGGCCCATTTCAGAGGCACAATTTGTATTTAACAGCTATAGTTACAAGTTACATCACAGATGAGAATTTTACTTACAAAGCCTATGATTATCCCAAAAAACATGATGAACTGTGACAGATTTGAGAGGTTGATTGATTTATTATACATTATATTGAGTAAAGTGAAGAGGCCTATCCTCCAACAACACAATCACTCTGCTATTGTCCTGTTTATATACTGTATATCCGCCCTAAGGTTAGTCAGGGTTAAACTCAGATTATAACTCGAACCCTGGTCAGAACGACAGACGATTGTGTCACATCGCGTCATATTTAAATGACACTGCAGTGCAAATTAAAAAAGAGATGGAGAAAATGATGCATTTGCGGGAACAGGAGGTTCCGAGGGTATTAGTGGAGCTGTTAAGCTCAGTAATCTTGCTTTTTATGAAAGAAGCATGAAACTTTCAGGGTTTGTTCTTCAGGACATAAGCTTTAATTTAAGATGTGGAGGCATTCTCAGTTTGACCCCTGAGGTCAGCTAGAGGTCACTGACCGCTGTGATATGTCATTTTCATGCACACAATTGTAAATGTGTGTATCTTAGGATCTAAATGTGATAGAAATGTAAACTAAAGATGTATTTCCATGTATCTGGGCATGAGGAACTCATTTATGCCACTGATAGCACTCTAAGAGGTCAACATCATTAAGTGCAGTGAAGGTTACTAGGAATGTGAGTGGCTTAAGGCGAGACACTACACCTATAGTGGTGGGGTTACTGGACTGCTGGCACACTAAACACTAAAAAGTGGACACCAACACCTGGTGTCCACTTTTTAGAAACAGGTGAGCATCATCCGTCATTGTTTCACCGAAAAGAAAACCCTAAGACTATTAGATCTTTGATGATGCTCACCTGTTTCTAAAAAGTGGACACCAACACCGTCATTGTTTCACCGAAAAGAAAACCCTAAGACTATTAGATCTTTGATGATGCTCACCTGTTTCTAAAAAGTGGACACCAACACCTGGTGTCCACTTTTTAGATCACAGAGGTGATCTAAGAGGTCAACATCATTAAGATCATCATCAGAGAATGCCGCTGTTTTGCCGTGAAGCTCCAGAAATGTTTTGTGGACTACGAAACTTCAACTGACTTTCCATCAGCATGAGGGGGAGGAGATAATGACTGAGTTTTCATGTTTTGGGTGAACTGTTCCTTTAAATACACAAACTAGAATTGTGAATATCCAGCTTTTACATAAATATACATTCTCAATCTGTAGGTTTGGACTGAAATTGAACAATACAACATCCAAAATACAAAAATACATCTCCCAGTTGGAGTTCATGAAATAGTTAAGAGAAAGTCATTTTTTAAAAATCATGGCTCTCCTCCTACCTTTTCCTAGAAGACCGTGAGCTCAGAAAAAACTCCAATAAAAGTTGAACTGTGTGCCAAACCAGTAGAAAGCCGCCCGTCTCCAAGCGATGCCAGGAAAGCCGCTGCCAAGTGTGTCCCGACATGTTTTCAGCGTGTTTCCTGAGCTTCAAAGCGTCGCAGCGGGGACTCCCAGAGTCACCAGACCTCATGAAAACAGAATGAAAAACACTGTAAAAGTCCTGCGAGTGGCAATTCAGAGAAGGGGCGTTTTTTTTCTTCTGGTTTTGGTGCAATTATGACTTAAAAAATACATGTGGGAAAAATGGTTGCGCCTGAACCTCAGCCTGCTGGTGTTATTTTAACCCCTTCACAGAGCCCTTAATGTGTGGTGAGCTGATGAGGCTGACGGGAAACATGCTGGCGGGACGGAGTCACTTCGTGGAAACGGGTTCTGTTCTCTGACGTTCGGGGAGTTTGGTCAGTCTGTCATTTAATATTGCCGACGTTGGTTTTGTTTTTGTTTTTGTCGGTTTCATCCTCGTGTGTCGTGTTGTGTTACCTCCTGTCGCTCTCTTGTTTTTTCCCTCCCCTGTGATTGTCCTGATTCGTTTCACCTGTTCCTGATTGGCCTCCGGTGGATTTCACTAACTGTTTCCACCTTTCCTGTGTTTGTCTGTTTTGTTCCTGGTGTTTCTGTGTTGCTCCTCGTGTTTTTTGGATTCCTGCCTGTATTCCCCGAGCTTCTGCTTTGTTTTTTTGTGTTTGTCTGTCGGTTCTTTTGGGATTTGCCCCAGCCCTGTTTTTGTCTGTTTTGTTCCTTACAATTTGGATTTTGTGATTAAAGTTGTTGTCAACCTGCCTGCCACTTTTTATTTTATTAAAAAACCGAAGATGAAAAAATGCAGTGCTTCCCATTATGCTTAGCAGTGTCTTTTTGACATCAGATTTATTTTTGGTTAATGTCTTTGAAAACTTTTTATCCCCAACTGCAACTTCAAATTTGTGGTCTCCAAACTCCCTGTTTGCACAGGACTGGTATTACCAGGAAACCTCATGCAATCATGAAATAACCCCCCTGTATTAGTGTTTCGTTTGGCGCATTTGCATGGGATAAGTCAGAATGAATGTGTGTTCTCAAGCCCCTCCCATGCATAGACATATATACATAGACGCCTCATTGAGCGGGTTGGCCCGCTGCTGCGATACGTCGCCGTTGCTGCCATATTGGAGGAGGCAGCTCCGCCCCGTGAACTAATACAAGTCAATGGAGTGAACTTTATAAAGCTCCTTCTACAAAGTGCTGTAAGGTAATGTCTCTCATTTACACATTCACATACATACGAATTGTGGCATATTTTCTGATAATGGACATAAGAAAGCCCCTAGTGTATGGAGCCTCAGGTCAAAGGTTTAGTCAAAACTAGATTCCAAAAGGACATGAGCCCTAAGAGACTTGTTTAACATAATTACACTCATTTGAATCGTATGTCTTACTCTGGTTGACATAAGATGATGTAAGAGTGGGTTGGCTCTGTGCCTTGTGCATTGATCAGAAATACTATGATTTAACTGGTATCCAAATACATTTGTCAAACAATCAGAGAAAGACATTCAGGACATCTTGTGTTTTCGGTGAGGTGCATATTTCAGTTATCTCTATATGTCCTTTGTGAGTGGGGCATACTACTGTATGTGGTGCAGATCAGTGAGCAGAGGGGCAAGAAAACATCTGTCAACATCATAAATATTTGATCTGTAATACCCTTTTGGGGATGCTTTGTGAAAACTCCAGTGGTTTTAAGAGAGTGCTCTTCAAGGATTGTGACAGATAAATAATTTCCTTTAAAAAAAAAAAACTTATAGTACAGCTGCTGTGCAGAAACCAATTCACTTTAAATCTTATCTGCTCGACCAAGGAGTCAAAGAATAAAAGGATTTTCCCTGCTCTCATATGTTTCTAGGCCCACTGAAACTGGTTTTTAACTGTGCAAATGACTTTGACTTCAAATGCACATCATTCTGTACGGGGCACAAGGGGCGCCAAATGGTTTATGATTTTTAAAATGATATGAATCATATGCTTTACAATCACCAGTTCTAATCCAAATTGAGTGTGTGTGTGTGTGTGTGTGTGTGTGTGTGTGTGTGTGTGTTAGCTAAAACCCTTGGAATAGTACTGTTTTGCACAGCTTTTTCCTTGTGCTGCCGCTCTGTAACTGAAGAGTGTTCAGTTTGGCAATGTGGTGCAGCCTCAGTTTGTGGGACACAGACGCAGCCAGCGACATCAGCACAAAATGGTGATTGTCAGTGCCAAACCATGTTTCTTGAATGTGCCCCCCAAGAAAAAACACATCCAACGAACCAATCTCAGCCCGGACAAACTGAAGAATCAAGGCCGCTTTGACAGCTTGCCCTGGTGTTGACTGTCGAATGAAATGCTCGGCTGATCTGACCACATTCACTGTGCCCTCAGAAGGAATCATCAGCCCTCCTCTGTTTTTCAGTGTGAGCAAGTGGTAGCTCTGATCAAATGATGTGGGTACAGCATCAATCACCAAACTACCACGGCACACAACACAAGACAGCTTCTGCAGATCTTGGCGAACGGCAAACCCCGAGATGTACACAAGGGCATTGTCCACAAGGCCACCATAGCGGGTTGGTAAGTAGCTATGGTCACACACAATGGCGTGAATGTTGGCAAAAGGGGATGGAAGCTCTTCAGTTTCTTCTGCGGGCGGAGAAGAGGACATCTCAAGAGCAGACAGTCTCATCCTGTGCTGCCACATTTCCTGATGTTCTTGGAGACACACCACACCGCACCATCAGCCGGTGGAAAATGGCCTGGAACTGGCCTGCTGTAGGGTTGTTATGTATGAAATCCCAACCTGATGCCCTGGTTGAAGAACAGAACATCATATGAACTTGATGCCATAAACTTATGAACTCTTCATGCAAACAAAAGCTTCACTATTTCCTTAAACCTCTTTGATCGGTGAAGGGGTGTGCCATCTTTCATCACCAAACTCATCAAGTAGTCCCTGACTCTCAACAAGAACTCTACACTCTCTGCCCAATTCAAAGAACCCAGGGGAGCTTTGAACCCTTTGGCATGGGGATTGCGGCTGTTCGTGATGTCGAAGAGCCTGTCAGTTATCTAAAAGCAAATGTCTGCATTAACAGAAAGCATCTGAATCATCACCATAAACGATAACATGTTCCCATGGGTCATTAGCCTAATTTCTAAAATGTAATCTTGTGGCCCTGGTTTGCGTGTATGTTACGATTAGTATTATGTCAGTGTTACCTCAATGAATTCAGCTGTTGCGTCACAGTGTTGAAACTGTGAATAGTCAAGGTCCCTCAGTGTGCGCAGAGCCACTGTCACAGAGTGACTCAGCGTCTGTGCAACCAGGGACACCTTCATCTTCTGTGAGTCAAAATTCACATGCTTGTTTGATACCTTGTTGGCAGCATGCAATCCATCTTCTGTTTGGACAGTATTCAGATGAACAATGTATCTCCAGTTGATCTGGCCTGTGGTGCTGGTTATTGGACTGTAAGCCTGCAGCATATTCCGTGCCAACTTCAACATGTGGCAAGCATCCATCATCACGAAACACCCTGTCGTCACCAGTCACCGAAAACTGAACTCCTTTTCATCCCAGGGAAAGACTGCCCTCGCACTGTTGAGGACCTCACAGTATCACCTTCGTCGACTGCGAGGAACCTGGGCATAATCCTCAAAGACAGACTATCCTGCACCCCCAACATCACTGCTGTGGCCCGATCATGCAGATTAGCCCTCCACACCATCCTCAGGATCCGGTCAATCCTCACGAAGGACGCAACGCAACCCCTGGTCCAAGCGCAGGTCATCTCCCGCCTGGACTACTGCAACTCCCTCTTGGCTGGACTCCCAGCCTCTGCGACTAATCCGTTGCAGTGTATCCAGAACGCTGCAGCACGCCTCGTTTTCAATCTACCCAGATTCTCCCATGTGACCCCCCTCCTCTGTGACCTCCACTGGCTTCCTGTTGCGGCCCGCATCTGATTCAAGATGATGGTACTTGGCCGTCAAGGCCGCCAACGGAACTGCACCCATCTACCTCCAAACACTGGTCAGACCACACTCCCCAGCGAGAGCACTTCGCTCCACTACATCAGCTGGCCGGCTGGAACCACCATCGCTGAGAGCAAACAAAGGCTGCTAAGCAAAGTCACGGCTCGGAAATGGTGAACATGACCGTTAGCACAAAATCCTAGATTTGCGTAATCCTACACACTGGACCTTTTAAAAGGGGCACTGTGTAGTTCAGGAGAAGAAATTCAAATCTAACAATATTAATGAGGTGATGATACAAAAACACAAATATATACTCTTTGGAAACCGGAAGGGGCGTGGCTTCAGCTTTCTATAGGTTTAATGGTATGTGCGTTGTGTTTGGCTAATCAACAAATTAGCATGCTAACCGTTAAAATAGATCATGTTCTGTGTTCTCAAGCTTACAATTTTACTGCAAGCATGTTGCCTTGATGCAGTTAGCATTTAGCTCTCAGCAGCACATAGCAGCACTTGACATAGCTGTGCTGAATGGCTCGATTAAGCGTCTGTAACTCTGATCAGTTCTATTAAAGGTTTTTCTTTCATCGATCTTTCTTAAAAATCTGCAAAACTGATTAAACTTATAGATGAGGCAAAAAGCGATGTAATGTCACCTGCCTGGTTATCATCAGTCCCTCCCTGCCAGATTATCATTCCTGTTGGTTTCCTCTGTCACTGTCAGTATTAGCCCCCCCTGGATAAAAGCGTCATTTATAAAACCCACGACCTAAAATATAAGACGGCTCAAGGGATTTTGGCAGGTCGTTCTGACAGTTTAATGGATAGAGGAGAGACTCTGGCCTGCACAGGTTCGACTTGAGGTTTGGATGTTGTGGTGGCACTCATGGGAACACACACACACACACACACACACACACACTGTGCCTGGCAGCCATAATGTTCCTGTCCACAGGCAAAATGAGAGTAATCAAGTATAATTTCCTCTATTACCATGTTCCATATTCAGGATGTCCGTGAGCGGAAACCAGCCTCTTTTTCATGTATGTCTGCAAGAGTCGTACGTGGAGACACAGATACAGAGAGGAAATCAAAACACATGCACGTCTCCCTTTGTTTTATATTCATTGAGTATATTAGTTAGTTCTCTTCCTGTTCTGACTGCAAAGAAACATGTTTTTAAATTCAGGATTCTCTCTTCTACTGTTCATCCTGATGCAGTTAAGCAGCCTGTCCACCGGGTGGTGGTGTGGATCAGATCTTTTTAAATACTTTCTCATACTTTCTTCTGGTGACAGACAAAAGACATTTCCCTCAGAGAGAATTCCGCAAGTCATTTCAATTCTGGTGAATTTCAGAGTTGAGCTAAACTTGCATTTTAATTTCTTAAATCATGACACTAAAACCTGATTTCAACCCTTCCTCTTGTCCGTTTAAAATTAATTTTATGTTTCCATTTAATAAGTCATTTATTGAACCATACGTGAAGGGATGGAGTCTGTTGGCAGGTTGAGCCACAGAGGTCAAAGGTCACCTCTGAAGTGTGCAGGGTCCAACATGATATCTGTAAACACGGCGCCAAAATAGTCAAGATTCTCCATTATTCTCCTGCTGCTTCAGGGACGCAAACGTGCAACCTTAAAGGAGCACTGCGTAGTTGTGGGGGATAAAATTTGAGTTTCATTTTGTTATACTTCGTTTATATTAGGCGGACCCTGCCACCTTTCTAGCTTCTGTGTGCCTTGTTTATTCACTTATAGAAAAGATGAATATTGCTAGGTTTGTGTTATTACCTCATTAATATTGCAAATGTTAAAATTCTGAGTTTGAATTTCTACACAGTGCCCCTTTAATATTGCAGACTGGTGACAGGAAATACACTCATTTCTACGTTTCACACAAGTTCGTTATTTTTTATTGATTACAGTGTCTTTGATTGATTAACGGTGTATTCCCCATCACAGTAAGTTCAAACCAAGATGAAAAACGTTTTTAAATCAGAGTACAAAGAAAAGAAAAATATAATACAACATTCTATTAGTCAGGACATGATCATGTGATATAATACAAAGCCTCCAGAAACACTGCAGCTCTCTGCAGTCCGGAGGCACAGAGCTCGTTCACTCTCCGTCGTAAACATAAAGCTACGAACATCCTGCTCAAACTGTCGTCATCCTCTCAGACTGACCGGGCTGAAGGGGACCATCATCTCCAGGAGTTCAGTAAAAAAAAAAGGTTTGCAGAGGTGCAACTTAAATTGATCCATGTGAAGTGTTTTCCTCGTCAAGTCATCTTCATTTGCTCCTGCTCAGTCTGGATTTGATGATTTTGGTGTTTCTGATTTAAACAGCCATCAGCTGAGTATTCCAGGTATCGTCAGTTGAAATCTCTTTAGCGGACACTCTGTGCAACATCCGACCCTTGTGGTGCCTGGACATGATCTCATCAAAGTTCTGTAGCTACTCCAGGATGTGTCTGAACCGTGGAGATATCTGGTGCCTCCTGGTTGCTACGTGCTCTGCATGGCGCTCTGTGGACTCGAGGGATCTGCAACAACAACAGCGACACAATGAAATAAAATACTAAGCAACATTAAACACTTATCAGCTGAGTTTGGCTCATTACAGATATATTGCATCAGTGTGGAGCAACAAAAAAAAAAGTCTTATAAAAGGTCATCAAAGAGGTTTATTTTAAATTATGAAATCACACTTTCCAGCTTTAATCTCTAAATATTCAGACTGTAAGAGCCCGTAGAACTTTTGTGTGGTTACCTGTGTGCAGCGTGGTCGTCTTTATGCGGCTCTCCTCCAGCGTTAAGAAGCGGCTGCTCTTCTCTCCGGTCACGTCTCCTGCCCCGACATCACAGGTCAGCACCATGATGGGACCCCTCTCCCCCTTCAGGTGGACCTGGATGCAGTCCTGTGTCGACACAAACACACACACAACCCGAGTCAGTATGATGATGTTGCTTTTATTCTGTCTACCTTCTCCATGCATCAGCTACAGGTTACATTACCAATATGAAATGCAATCTGTAATATCAACAATGTCTATATTTGAATCTCTAGAATATTTAATTACTGTCGTCTCATATCAATACATCTCAAGTAAGCTAACATGAAATATCTGTTTATCAAAATATTTTCTTAAATGCATCATCGAGACAATTCAGTTTTGAAAAAACAAAACACATTTTATTCAAAAACTAAACAAAGAGCACATTTATCTTCTCAGATAAAAGAACAGGACAGAGCAGATACTCCTGACGATGATTCTTTTATTTGGTTGTTTTACCTCTTTGGGTGGAGGAACCTCCAGTTTGGTTTCCTCCGGAGCTTTGACGACAAACAGCGTCTGCTCCTGGAAGGCTGCGAGCCGGCTGATGTCCTCGTAGGTCACGTAGGCCAACGTGAGGGGACCGTTAAGGAAAACCTGCTTGGTCGTTAGCTCCCTCGTTAAAAATATACATATAAATATATGTCGGCCTTCTGGTTTAATTGACGGTTTAGAGCTTGTGGTTTCTCCTTCCTCAGCTGTCTCGGTGCATAATGTGACATATTAATCCGAGTCATTAAAATAAAATGTCATATATTGAGAACTGGATCAAAACCACTGTTGGCAGATTTTAGCAGTTTGCAATGCCTGATGTTTTGGGCACTTGGGGGCAGTAAAGCGAGCCGTAGACACATCACTGAATGTGATACAGATGATATTGAAAACTTGTGGCAAAAAAGCTTTAAACAGGTACAGAGAAAAATGATCATTCGTTTGGAGCCATGTCAAGTCCAATATCCCCTCTCCTTTAGCTCTGGTACTGGCCTCCATCAACTCCAGGTGGAAATATCTGCTTCTTCAGAGGCTTCATGCATCACTATGTTCAGTCTGCTGAAGCCAGTGACGCAATAATTAGCTGAAGATACTGACGATTAAAAGTCATATATATCAACCTGAAAGCAAATCAATATAAAAAACGTTTTTTCCACTAATGTCTGTCTTACAACTGAGGTGCACCGTCATACTAAACAGCGAATAAAAAAGAAAATGTTTTATGAATTTAGAATCTGCAACAACGTCCAATCAAACCATACTGAATAAACCTCAGCTCTTTAAGTTCAGGTTATGATTCAGGTCGTTAAGTTCTCATGAATGATGAATGGAAAGCCTCAGCCATCAGCAGTAGTGCTACTGCTCATCTTAAACTGGGTCCGATGTGAAAGGATATGCAGCGCTTTCCGCGTCGTCGGTCATGTCGAAGAGCTGCTGAGCGCACCGTTTGATGAGGGTGTCCAGGGTTTCCTCCACCAGCTTCAGGTTCTCCATCTCTCTCTCGAACGTCTCCTGGTCGTTCCACAGGAAGCTGGAGATCTTTTGCTTTCCTCTGGACGGACGACGGGAAGAGAGCAGGTTTAAGGTAAAGACTAGAATCTCATAAAGTCCCAGTAAAACCTGGAGACACCTGATGACAACTGAGCAAACTCCATTCACAGATGGTGGACAGACTGAGTGAAAAGTAGTAAGAAGGAGAGTTGGTATGATTCAAAACGGATCTGGCTTGTCCGCTACCAAAGTGGTCAAGGTTCTGGAAACAGTGATCTGATTATCATTTTAACAAACCCTCATTCAGCCTACAAAGAAATCAAGAAACAGAGTGTTCATAAAAAACAGTAATTATTAATAAATTGAACTAAATATTAATGGAACAAGCACAGTGAATAATAATGCAACCGCATGCTTTCATCGACTCACATCCACTTGAACTTGTTGGCCGACTGCCTCTCGACGAGGCTGATGCCTTCTAGGACGTTGGTGATGTCGTAGACGCGCCTCCTGCGGGTCTGCAGGTCGACGATCACCTGCCTCATGTCCAGCGAGTTGTCGGGAGACGCCAGCATTCGGTCCAGGAAACGCTGCGTCAGCACGCCCAGGGACACATCTGGATACAAGACAACACACAGTTACAGCTAAAAAACAAAAATTGTATTTATCCATCAACTTCTGACTCAAACTCATAACTGTTGAGGTTCTACAACCAGATTCAGTTAAAAGACAGAAGCACGCACCCTGTCTGTGGCCGACTCTCTTGGTCTGGTTCACCTCTTTCTTCTGATCAGGGTCGACGCTGGAAAGAAAACTTGAAGTCAAATTTGTCTTTTCTGTCAAGATCATTACAGAAACCTGCAGTCTGTTAACATGTATGAGGAAGAAACAGAAGCACAGAGGTTTGTTTACCTGGTCATCTTGGCCTCTGAAGTCTTCTCAGCAGCGGGACTCTAAAATTTAGAAAGTGAAAACAGAGCAGGTTAAAGCTGGGAATACTTGATTATTTGCCAAAAGTCGGGAGAAAGTATTAATTTAGCAAATCAAATCATTGGTTACAGGAATCATGACAGGCATTTTAATGAATATTTTGGGCATGATGTTTTTCTGACCTGCTGTGGTGGATCCACTGCAGGAGGTTCTGTTGGAGGAGGAGGTTCTGGTGCCAGGGGTTCCACATTAGTAGGAGTGTCATCTTCGTCGTCATCATCTCCACCACCCCACTGGTCCTCTTCCTCAGACGACTCTGCTCCCCAGGGGCTGATCATGCCCATGGGCCCATCCAGACAGGGGGGCATGATGGGAATGGCGTCGCTGTTGACCCCATTTTTGGAGATGTCCTCCGGCAGGAAGTGGTCTTCGCAGATTAAATGCTGCTCTGCCGAGTCCTGCTTGTCCGTCTCCCTCAGAGCCGCCAGCCATACCTAAACAAGGTCATCGTCAGTGTTACTGCGGTCCATATCCCGATCTACGATATGTTCCTCAAGATTCTGAAATATCATGAATGCCAGGATGGGTCGACAAAATCATAACAATATTTTTGACCCAATAGGCCTGACTTCGATATCAGTATTGCAACAGTATTTTAGGAATGACTAATGCTCCTTGGTCCTACATTTTGATAAACAATCATCAGTAATGTGGATATAATGCTGAAGAGGGTAAAGTATTAGAACAAGTAGTGTTTTGTGTCGTCGATCCAAAGATGCACTTCACGGTTTGTTCCATGGATCAGCGTTGACTCAATATTTGGCAAACGAGCTTATTATTAGTGCTTGATGCAGATTCAACCCTGATTTCTTTTCAGTTCAAGTATTTTTTCATCGACCCATGATCTTCCTCTTTGTCTGTGTTCTGGTACATTGAGTAAAAAAATGTTTAATGAAATCTTGAAATTTAAAGACCAAAGTATGGTTTACATTTTGTGCTTAGCTTATCATTTGCAAGTGTACAATACAATCGAAATACAAGTTGTTACTAGTATTTATGTGCGTTTTTGTAAAATTTTGAATGCAGGACCTTTGCTTAAAAACAGAATACCTTTTCATATATTTCTGTTGCATATCTTTGTTTAAATAACAGATGTCAGTACTGTCTTCCACTACTGAAATCTTTAAAGGAAAATGTCACCGTTTTTCCATACTGAACTATGTTCTTCCCTGATCTTAGACGAGTTGATACAAACCTCTCTAGCCGTCTTACTTCCGTCAATAGAACCAACGTGACTTTTTACTTCTCCACTCAAGTAACGTTAGCACAGCTAACGTTATTGCCACTTCCAGACCAACCAAATACCACTTACACTGACAGCGTTGGGTGATGATCCACGTTGTTGTGAACGTGATTTCAGAAACGTCGGTGCGGCCGTATCCTTCAAGCGTACTCCTGATGGGGTATAGTCCTCCTCTGTAAAATGTTCGGAGCAAACGCGCCAGTTCTTCAGAATCTCCACTGGTGTTGTTGGATCCATGTTCAAAGCAGCTAACCAAACTTTCTGCTGTTTGTGGTGAGTTGGAACTCTGTGAAACATGACGGGACTATATACCTTCTCCTTGTTAAAACAACCCTGTACGATGCACGTTTTAGGCATGATGTTTGATTGTTCACGAGCTATCTTACTACAACCTGATGCTTCCTCAACTGTGCTCAAACTACTACTGCAGGTAGTGCAGGCGACGGCGTGCAGGTCACGTTGGTTCTATTGACGGAAGTAAGAGGGGGAGAGGATTTTTTAGGAGTGATGATATTACTGCGCTGACGTCGAAGTGCTCCCAGGTGTTATTCCGCCATACATTATAGTTATCTTTTTTATCCGCTTAGAAAATTAGCATGTTTCCTTTTGTGTAACCATACTTGGATCGTGTAACTACTCACGTAACCGTATTTAAATAGGGAAAACGTGGAAGTGCTTGGTCGCTTCTAACTTCACCCCTGTTTGGATCCTAAGGAATGTACTGGGCCAAGCTACATGCTAGCAAAGTAGCGCTGCGCGCCAGAGCAATTTAGTGCACGCACGAAGGCAAGAGAGGTATGTGTCAACTCGTCTAACATCAGGGAAGAACATAGTTCAGTATGGAAAAACGGTGGAGTTTTCCTTTAAAACAAGACAGGTCACATCTCAGTTCTGACTGTCGTTGTTGAGTAAAAGCTGTGAGAGAAAGAAGAAAGTAAGATGAAACCTTGACATTTAATCAATCTAAGAAAAAATAAACCGATTTAAAAATTGGTCATTACTAAGTCAAAGTGTTGGTTAGCTAATGAGCCAAGGCATGCCACTATCTTGTGTAACTTTGTCCTTTAATTACAGGTAGTTAGGTTAGCTAACAAATGTTAGCATCAAGTTAGCTAGCCGGGAAGAAGATGATAAAAGAAGGACTCTTTTATTCACGTATTAACGCCTCACCTTGACTCGCGCTAGGTCTTTGGGGAAGTTGAAGAACCTCTTCGGCGGTCGGTTGTGGAGCCCCCGGTTGTTCACGTTAACGGTCGCCACGCGGTTCGGACACCCAGAGACGACACACTTCACCATGCTAACCGACACTCCTCCACCAAAACCGAGCTGAGCCGGGCTAACGGTACATCCGAGCCCCGTTTAGAACAGTTAGGATTCTGAAATAAGCGCCGCGGCAACACCGTGTTTGTTTACGTCGTGTTTCACTGGCGGCTCTCAGACCGGAAGAAGCGTGTTTTGACCCGGAAATACAACAATGGAGGGAAAACTGGCAGTGCGATGGCGCCAAATTTGCGCCCTCTACCGTCCACATTGTGTCACATACGTTGACTTATTCATGTACATTTAACATTATCTGCTGATATACTTTAACTTTTTTAAACAAAAGTACAATGAGCAAAAAAAAAATCCTGTTTTGTTTTATTCAGCATTCACATTACTTACTGCCAAAAGAAAAAATGACTGTCTTTCCTGCATTCTGGTACCATTTAAATAACAAAAATATCAAAATAATAAGCTAAATGCAACAGCTTTTTCTGTATCAAATAATTTCATTTTTAATTTTCATTCTCAGAAAACACATCACAGTAACTTGCACCCTCTGTTTAACACTTTAATTCCCCAGATAGTGCACATACATCTTGCAGACGCTAACCCAACTATTACACCGATCAGCCACAACATTAAAACCACTGACAGGTGACATGAATAACATTGATCATCTCGTCACTATGCGATGTTCTGCTGGAAACCTTGGGTGCTGGCATTCTTGTGAATGCTACTTGACACGCACCACCCATCCAAACACTGTTGTGGACCAAGTACACCCCCTCATCACAACAACACTACCCGATGGCAGTGGCCCCCCAGCAGGACAATGTGCCCTGACACACCACAAACACTCAGGAACAGCTCGAGGAACACAATAAAGGGCCCAAGGTGTTGACCGGGCCTCCAAATTCCCCAGATCCCAATCTGATCGAGCATCTGTAAGATGTGCTGGAGCAGGTCTGATCCATGGATCATCTTTCATGTACGCGGCCTTAAAATATAAATTTCAAACTCTGTTTTCTTTGCAGTCATGGAATAAACAGTGACTTTGCTGCTGGCTTCGAATGACGGTTTGGCCATCTGGGATTTCAGCAAAAAGGCCAGAAATATGTGACAAATTTGAGGTGAATCATTCACTTAACTGTATCACCTTGAACATGCCAGAAAAGTCCCTCTTTTTTTTGAGAGATAGTCCATATCCCAAACTCCCTTACAAAAGACACGATTTTAAGACTTGTTGCATCATGAGTAGTAACTTAACAAACTCACACATTCTTAACTGTTCAGGCCTGCTCGTTAATTCGGCACACGTTATTCATGAAGATATTTATTTGTTTAAATTTGTTTTGTATCTGTTTGTTCCAGCGATGTAGGCGTGTATTTCCATATCGAGCGGGGAAGTGAGATCTGATCACAAGAGGTCACTCAAGAGGCTTTTAATGCCAGGTGTGAATAGACGGGCTGGGATCTGGTCACTTATGATTGGATATCTCTCTCTCTCACCTGTTTACTGTATGAACATTTGGTCAGAAAAATGCTAATATTCGTCAGCAACACCCAGCGCTGTTTAGGCTCCTGTGATGAATTATTAATCTGCACATAGCAGGCATTTAAAATGTAAGTGGGACAATTTTACTTGAGGCTTTGGGGTTCTAATCGAGATTATTTTTAAATATCAAAAAATTTGTCACTTCATGTGTTCGGGTGCTTTTTAACAGGAGGTTTATCTGGCTATAGAGCACGATAAAAAGTTATAGACAGGCCCGTATCAAAAAGCTAAAAGTACGTTCCCTGATTCAATGACTCACTTATAAAACTTTGTGGCACAGGCTCATGATATACTACACTGTTGGGGCAAATAAATACACATTTAAACCATTTAAACCAAAAATTTGAATAAAAATGTGACACGAATAATCACCAACAATGACAATATAATCGATATCATGACCTCACACCATTACAGTATAACGTGCCCAGTTGTATCATCTAATGTAGTGGTGGAGCTGCACTAACAGTTAAAAGATTTAAAGATTAACAATTCAGAATAAAATGTCACTTGTAGAGCTCCTCCCTGCCTTCATCCCTTTTTACTAACTTCATATGTTCCTTCCTTTCCTCTTCATTTCATCCCTTTCCTTCTTTCCCTCTGTTTTGGTCTCATTTGCCATCTCATCGTTTCCTCTTTCCTGTCATGTTTCCCTTCTTCCCACCTCGTTTACTCTCTTTGTTCAGGGCTTTTTGTGGCTACAGTGTGTGATCCACCTTCACTCAGCCACCTGCTCGCAGCCCATTCATGTTTATTTGTGTCAGCGTGAGGTAGCAGTGAAAACGGGGTACGGAGTTTCATTTATCTAGGCATTCTCTCAATAAGTAAGCAGACTGGTTTTGATATTGAACGCACTGATGCAGCACTCTGAAAAGAGCCCAGACGCATTTCCAATGGTAAAAGTGTAAAAATCTGAAGCACATCTTAAGATTCATGAGTTGATCATCACGGATATTATTTAATACGTTTGCCTCGAAAGAACAAGAATACATTCGACAGTAGCCATCAGCTTTCCATTCAAAACAAGAGCAGGTCGCGGGCAGTGTTGCAACACAAGATTTATTCAGAGCAAGAGATGCCGACACCAGCATGATAAAAATTGTACAAACTTCACAAGTCAACTTAAAATATCACGTAGCAACTCGTGACCTTAAACATACAGCAAAAATACCAACGAAAACCCATGCCATGTGGTAAGAAAAACTTCTGTTGAAAGTCCGCGAGTGGCAGAGAAAAAGGGGTGAAAGGAGAGAAAATGAATGTTGTATAAAAACCCCTTCTCAATGCACCGCTTCAAAAGAAACTGCAACATCTTCATAAACGGATGATTTCACATATTCATATGGATTTCTTTTGCATTCTAGCATGTCACATGTTAGTGTTGAGATTCTCTATGTAAATAGTTACAGTTTAGCTTTTACATCTGATATTACAATATCTAGTCTATCGACTGTCTTTAAGTGGCAGAATTGTGCTTTAACTCCCATTTCCTTTGTTTCAGTAAGAATAACTGACTGAATAAAAAATACAAGCTGTCAGTCTATCTAATGCAGTAGTTTACTGGCAGGAAGCTGCAGACACAAAGCTTTGGACAGAGATGTGAAGTCAGGGAATGAGGCTTTGCAGCAGAAAGTCCAAAGAAAGGAACATCTTTAAAGGAAAACTCCCCGTTCGCACTGTTTGCTTTTCCTTCCTGTGGAAAACTGGACCGAGAGCAGAGAAATAAGCAGAACCTGGTGTTTAGAAGAACCCTGGACGCCTGATAGTAACTCCTCGCAGATGGTAACCTTAAAGACGGGTTGTTTAAGTGGTCTCTAACTTTTGAGGAAGAGAAACAAGTCCGCAACAATGCATTAACGTCTTGATATTTTCATCTCTCGCATTATGTTTCAGGTGGTTACAATGGAGCATATCTGATGTTTAATAAGAAAACCACGAAAGGTATTCGGACAGAAGCCTGTCAGCGTGGTTCAGCGTCTTGTTTTTTTCGGCAGATCTTTTAAAATCGGTTTCGACGGGTTAACGACTACTCCGGAGTGGAGCGGGTTAACGGTGTCAGGAGACCAGGGGGAGAGTTTTCCTTTAAACGGCAAGTCAACTCGGTGAGATTTGCTCCAGGTCGCTTCCAAAACAGGAATCACCAGCACAAAGTCTTGTCGAAAGTCACAGTTTCCACAAACTCGCTGTACAGTTTTTGCTTCATTTACCACATGATAATACTTTGACATACTCCAATAAAGTGCATGCATGATCGACGGTGTTCAGAAAACATACTCCCATCAGTACTACTGATTTTCAGACCGAATGTCATCGTAAGGCCGATTCAGATCAAATACTCAGTCTTTTTGATTCAGTGCACAGACATCGCATCACGACTGCTGGCTCTAGTTTTCATTCATCTTTTCAAGAACAATCAAAGACAATAGAAAAAGTGCTGCTTGGTCATCACGTCGTCTGGCATCATGTCCCATTGTGGCTCAGACAATAAGATGCATGATTGGAAAGACGTTTTCTATAGGACGAGTGCAATATACAATGACGGATGGGGGACGTTTGACCCTGTAAGTCCAGTGGAGCCATCAGCCTTAAGGAAGGAAAATCATATCTACAAATTCCTTTCGCCTGCCAAGAGCCTCTTAATCGACAATAAAAACATCAAAACATGGAAACAAAGGTGTCCCTGTGCAAAGTCGAACATGACAGAACCAAAGTCCTTTCACCCGCGTCAGATTCCTAAAACATGATTGTAGTAAAAGGTTTATACAAAACGCAATACATTTATAGTTAGTAAAAAGATCTATCAGCTCTTTGCTAGTTTTATTCATAAGAAATTGCATATACCCAAACATGTTTTCATATAGATTGCATCCCATATCTAAACAAACGATTTAATATTATCATACCAATATTGCTGACACGTTGTCCTATTAGCTAGTCAAGGTTGATGATTAAAAGAAAATTCGGAATGGCAGATTGTCTCCTACATTTTCCGTAGCCATCGGTCTCATCTCCGCTTTTCGTTTTTCCCCGCGCCAACAAAGAAGAAAAAAAAGCGACAGAACAGGACAGGTTGAAACGAAACAACTCCGAAAGGGGATGATGGGATTTGCACCAGTAAGTTTCCGTGTCATGATGTTTGAGATCTTCTTGCTTTATAGCATTGGTTCTTCTTTTTTCTTCTTCTTCTTCTTCTTCTTCTTCTTCATAATTTGAGCTAAAGATTTACAGTAACATTAGTGTCCACACGGTCCACTTTTCAAACATTACAAAAAAAATGAATGAATTTACATCCATCGAACAACCTCCGGCTTCGCAGCTCGCGAGAAAAAGCCTCTCGGAAGTGATTGCTCCTCGCGCTCGCCGCTCCGCTCCCCCCGTTAAAACCCGTGACGCCCAGTTTTTTTCATGTATGTAAATTGCATCGAAATAAAAAAAAAATGATTCAAGCTTACGATAAATAAATACATACATATACACTAGAATGTGCATACATTAGCAGCTATAAACAGTACATCACATTATATTAGATCATATGAAAATGTACAAAACGTGAATGTTTGTTTAAAACGTTGGTAATTTGTTTTTCAAAGCAAGGCAACGACAATCAAAAATAACTTTAAAAAATAAAAGAGAGATACCCATGGAGTGGAGAGCATAACAGCAGAAGAAATAAAAGAACTATGGTAGATTACAGCAGCAAAAAACAACCATTTCCCCTCTTTTTGACCTTTTTTTTTCTCTTGTTGTTGTTGTTTTTGCTTTGCATTTGTTATTCTGGCCTCGGTCGCGGCTACACCTGGATACCCTGGACGGCCTGTTTGATGTTCTCCAGCAGCGCCTTGTTCTCCGGGCTCTGGTACTGGTCCTGGTGAGTGTACATGTCTGTCAGTGTACTCACATAAGTGTCAAAGTTCTGTTCATTCATTGGCTCCTGTGAGGGGAAAGAAACCCAATGAAGAAACAAACAATCAGAGGGATGGAAGGACATCTGCATGTGTTTACAGACAATCATTTTCTATAGAACATTGTGGGAAAGAAGACAGGCGGGCAGCAAGGGAGGAAGGGAACACTATCAGGAAAGCATGGCTCAGCTACTCCTGTCTTTACTACCTTTTAACATCTACACTTCCGCCTGTGAAGGTCTACAATGCAACTCCAAACCATGCAAAAATCAGGAGAGGGATGGTTAGCTTGTGGATAGATGGAAGGTTAATGTTTAGCATATGGAGACAAAACCAGGATGTTTAAAACCAATGGGAGGTTAATGGGCAGATGACAGAGACACAACTGTGAAGTCAACCTAGCCGACCGGGAGTTTTGGTCGTTTACAGAAAATACGGAACAGCTTTGGCTTCAGAAACAATCTCGTTGGTTGAGTTCGACCTCAGTGGTTGTTTTACTGTATGACTGTTTGGATGAGCACAGTTAGTTTTATATATGGTGTCCCTCAAGGCTCGATTTTAGACCCTTTATCCTTATTATCCGGTTTGTGTTCACGTCTAGCCTGCTTCAGCACCTCACGATTAACGTCTGTTCCCACTGTTCATCACCAATGCAGGAAGTGTTCCTTGTCTATAGCGAGGAGGAAAGTAAAAGGATTCAAAATCCTTGTTTTAGTTGCTAACCCTAACCACAATCTTTTCCAAACATTAACCATAACTTAAGAGAGGTTGTAGAATTCTACAAATTGTATAATTTGGTGCAAAAATCATTCTCAGTGAATGCAGATTTTGTGAAATCATCAAATAACATTCTTTTAGAATGATATAGATATTTTACACATATTTAAATGATGTCCAATAGCTCGTCTTAAATAAGTTTAATAATCAGAATGATTAGTTTTATTTTGTTTTTAAAAGAATGTTGCAAAATGTCACATTTTCTTACTTGAACCTGGTTAGATAGATACCATAGCAAGAAATGAAACAGTCTTGTAAGACCATTTCTAGATGGGATCTTTTTGAAAATGTAAGGAATGTTTATTTTATTTTGACTGCAGTCTATTTCTTTCATAATGTGTCCTTGACACTTAAATTCGACATTATCTTTTTCTTAGAACCATGGCTGTGACAGATGTTACGTGTACGTTTCTTGATAGGCGGTGACCTCTTGTGGCTGTAGCAGTTATTACAGCCACAAAGGAGGAGGTCAGATGAAGTAGCAGTCCGCAAAGGGAGGAGGTTTGGAATGGAAACAAGTACAGGACTTTCACCCATGGAGTAAAGTTACGTCACATACATAACATAGGTACATTTGTATGTGAAGCTACATAACTACTGTAGTATAGCAACGTAGTTATTTCAAGCCAAACCATGATATTTTCCTAAACCTAACCAAAATGCCAGCGTACAACAAAGGTTCAGTACGCCTGTCGTCGGTACACTGCATCGGTCATGTTGTTTTGGGAATCAACCTATGAGGATACGTTAACAAATTTGCACTTCAATCACTGGGTCCCGTCTACTGTGGTTTAACTCAACCAGTCAGATTATTTCTGATTCCAGAGCAGCTCATCTTCCAGGTTTGTGGATCCAAAACAGTTAGCATAGCTGTGACTTGAGCAATAACATCATATTTCCTATAAAAATGCTTACTGTTACTTTGTCATATGAATCTCATTTGTATAATTAGTTCAAAGGTCCATGTCTCAGAGGAGACTTGGACATGTCACATTTTAGGTTAGTTAAGTATTTCGGTTAATCTTCGTATGTGTATATTTTTATTATCATCAGGAAGAAATAACAAGTCTTAGCTTTTTAAATGGGATTCATGTTATTTACAATTTGGGGAAAAAAGTAATAAAAGGTAAGGTTTGTCTGGAATTTGTGGGTTCACCACTGAGATTATGCTGCAGTATACATGGATAGTTGTGATGTGCGGACGCCACTAAAGAGGGAGGGGAGGATGACAGTGCAGAAGAGAAGGATAATTGGATAAAGGATAAATGGATCTCTTACTCTGGGAGGCATCTGTAAACAGCAGTTATGCTTTACTGGGGCCTCTTTCTGTGGCAGCGGTCTCTACAGGAGAGGGTGTACAGAGAAGTCTATTAGCCCGCTAGACACACGCCAGCGGTCACAAGGCTTCATAAGCTACACTGAAAAAAAAAAAAAACACACAATGTCCGCCTTAACCAATCATTTCCCCTCCAGCTCTCTTCAAGAAAGGGAAAATTCTACCACTTCTACCATTTTTGAACGTGGAAATTTCCACCTTTGTCCGATGCGAGATCTAGAGGTTGTTTTTGGAGGGGATGAAAATGAAATTCCTTGTTAAGACGGACATTTTTCCTACAGTGTGATATGAAGCAAATCCCGCACATGAATGGAAATACAGGAGGCTAAGAGTCCAGTTATCAAGCAACCCGATTCACACTGCTTAAACAGAGATTATCCAATTAGCCCCAGTCTTCCTTCTACACCGAGACAACATGACGTCAAAAAACAGCCACGAGCACTTCACTCAAACTGAAAAAAAAAACGGGGCTGTTTCCTTATGTGAGACTCTGTGAGGCGTTGTAAAGCACAGAAGAAGCACAGCATGGACTGCTGGGAAAAAAAAGAAGGTGGTGAACAGAAAGAAGCAGATGAAGAAAAAACCTGAGTGTCGCTATACAGAAAAGGCTGGAGACGACTTTAACAGCTCCCTGGATTAAAACTGTGAGCAGATGTTAGATGACCTCGGATCAGTTCAAATCGTTACGGTCCCACAAAGAGATATCAGTGTTTAAAATACAGCAGGAAGGAAGTTTAGGACATTAAATATGAAACAAACATCTGAAAGAAAATCTAAATTCCAGCAAATAAAATGATAGAAGTAAGAAGCTAGCTTAAATATAAGCTTATTATTATGCTATCTCAACTTTTTTGTATTATTTAGTCACAAAAAGCTGTATTTTCTTTCTCCTAACAATACTCAAATGTCATGTTTCAAGAGACTGTCATCTTTCGATATATATATATATATATTAAAAGTTCTGATTCTTATTTAATCAGCAGTTTTTTCATTTTAAAGAACTAATTTGCAGAAAATCAGATTCAAAGATTAAAGGGAAAGAATTTAATTTGAATTTTTAAAACATTTTTGCAAACCACAAATGCTTTTTAATTTGTACGCGTCATACATACAGTACGAAATCGACTTTTCAACAATATGTATCACATCACGTTCACATTACATGTTTATGGGCTGGCTTTCATGTCAGGAGGTGGAAGGAGCCAGTACCATTCCGAAAGAAGGCTACCAAGCCAGAGACCACTGTTCAAGACAACGTTTCTATTAAAAAACTATTAAATTTAAACCCAACAAATCGGTTTTTGTGCCTCAACCTAACCAGACCATAAAGACACAACATACAATTTAAGATTGAACCTAAAGAAATGTAAAGTTGCGATATATAAAAGGTACATTTTCAACATATTGGTGGTTTGCAGAAACGTCCATTGCCAACATTTATTGTGGCGATTGGATTGGAACTTTCTGTCCCTCTCTTTAAATTTTGCAATTACAATAAAATATTCAGTCCAATCCACAAAAAACAAATGTTAGATTTCACTGCACTTGATCTCATTAAATAGACCTCAGGTCTAACAAAAACAACAACAAAACAAAACAAACCAACTTCACAAATACATTGAAGCCTGAAGTTTCTACCTGACAGGCAGAAGTCAGGGCAAAAAAAAAGATCATGACAGATTTAAAACTTGATGTTCTCCCTCTTAATTCTTTAAGTATTTCTTCGTAATATCCATATCAACATAACACCGATCGAGTTTCTTCTTCAAATCTTCTGATCAGACATCAGTTTGGTTTCGTGAAGGTGCAGCGGACTTTGTTCTTACCATGTGTGGAAGCTGGATGTTTGCTAAGCTGTTGATGAGCGACTGGCTGAGGTTGGCCAGCTCGTGCAGCAGCGAGTCGTTCTGCTGCTCGATCACCTTGTTCTCCTCCTCGATGGACTTCAGGTTGGTCTCCATGGTGGTGATCTGCCAGACCAGGAAATCAATCAGTATGTTAAAGTTTTGACAGGAATTTGATGGAGAGTGAAACGAGTAGAAGAGATGTTTAAAATTCTGTTATCCACACCAGCATCAATGTTCCTATCGACTCAGTGTATTTAAACTGCGCATTTGCAAACTGTCTTACTTGTGTCCTCAGTTTTATCATGTCTGATTCCACTTGATTGTTGGACTCATTCAGATCTTTGATTTCTTCATCCAGCTGTTTGATTTCTTCATCATTTTCGATGCCTGAAACCAGAAACAACTTTTAATTTGATTCGGATTGGTTTTGGTTTTTGGTTGGTTTGGGGTTCGGATCAAAGTTGGGTTCTGACCTTTGCTTGCTCTTTGCTTGATTGTCAGCATGTCCACGCTGCTCATCCTGGCCTTCTTCATGGCAGAGGTGGCGCGAGGACACCCGGAGAGGCTGAAATCAGAACACACGCACACAATGAAGATACGTTGACGGCATCGGTTCATCAATCTGCTGCAATTTTTGGAAGTCTTTGCTACTTTATTTCAATTTTATCAATAAAGCTTGTACAAAAGGAAATCAATCTACATGTGGTGTGATTTACAAAGCAATTGGCAGGATTAGCATCGTAGAGTTCATCATAATGAAAACAACATTTATGAAAAACAATAAAAGCTGATATAGCTGAAAGAGAGTGACACAGAGCCACGCCCACCTCCGATGGGTCAGGAAGCTCCCGCTGACGTGGCCCGAGCCGTCGCAGCCTGGGGTCGGGCAGCTCATGCCGTCCGTCTTGCCGGACTTCCAGACGAACTGCGAGCCGTTGACGTAGCTGTCCTTCTGCCGCTTCGCCGCCAGGGGGCAGCCCGACGCGCTGCGGTGGGAGGCGTACTTCCCCGTCACGTGGCCCTGCCCGTCGCAGCCCGGCACAGGACACCTGAGAGGAGGAGCAAACACAGAGGCGTCACAAACAGGCTACAGCAGAGTAGTATAGAGTTGAGTAGAGGAATACTGTTGGCAGCAGTGTGGCTACATGATCCTCTGGCTCTTCCATGACTACACTTGTCTAGTACTTGTCACTTTGATCATGCAGTTGGTACTATGAAATAAGTGACAATATAGTATAGAATGTATGAATACTACAGGTGCGGCGACTGTAGCTCAGCAGGTACAGCAGGTCAACTAGTGTTCGGGAGGTTGCTGGTTCGTATCCCGACTCCCCGGGCCGGAGCTGAGCTACATCTCAAAGTATCCTTGAGCAAGACACTGAACCCCAAATTGCTCCTGATGTGCAGTTGGCAACTTGCGGGGCTGGCCTCTGCCATCAGTAAGGGCCCTGCGCTGAGCTGGCGACTCATCCAGGGTGTACCCTGCCTTTGCCGGAGACAGCTGGGATTGGCTCCAGTAACCTCCCCGCGACCCCTTGAAAAAAGGGATAAAGCGGCTACTGCGACCTGACTCCGGGTAAGCGGTTGACAATGAATGTATGAATACTACAGGCAGCAGTGTGTCTATATGATCCTGTAACTCTTCTGTGACTAAACTTTACCACTTGTCACATTAATCATGAAAGTGACAATACTTTATAGCATATATAGGCTATAACATAGTTATAGCCCTATATAGTTACATATAGAATTTAATATAGGAATAGTATAGGTGTATAATTTCGCTCTTCTGCTACTACACTTTACCACTTATCACTTGGATCGCGAAGGTGACACTACTCCATGGGGTATAGAGGCCACATAGTATAGAATTGGGTACAGGGATACTATAGGCAGTGTGGCTATATGATCTTCTGGCTGTTCCACCACCACACTTCACTGTGACCGTGAAGGTGACACTGCTCTATAGAGGTTACACTGTAGTATAGAACTGGGTAAAGGAATACTAGGCAGTGTGGCTATATGATCTTCTGGCTGTTCCACCACCACACTTCACTGTGACCGTGAAGGTGACACTGCTCTATAATAGGAATAGTAGAGGCAGCAGTGTGTCTATATGATCCTCTCGCTCCTCCACAACTAGTACAGAATTCAATATAGGAATAGTATATACTCTTCCATGGCTAAACTTTACAACTTGTCACTCTTGAAGTTGACGGTCTTCTGTAGAGTATATTGGCTATAATATAGTGATGAATTGAATATTGGAGTAGTATAGGCAGCAATGTGTCTATATGATCCTCTGGCTCTTATGCAGCCAACTACACTTCACAGCTTGTCAACGTGGTCATTTGACTAACAAGGGGGAGCCACCTAACCTGACTCTCGCCAGATGAGTTTCGTTCCGCCTAGCTCCACTCATCCATCTGGGATCACTCCATTGGAGATGTGTTTCAGAAGGCTGGGCCTTATCAAAAATCCTTGCACATGATTGGATAAACCACTTGTCTGTCGGAGCCATTTGGTAGATCAAGCTCTTGCCCTTCTTCAAATCGACTCATATTAAATAAACAGTATAGACTGATGAATGCATTTCACTGGTTTGTCATGGCTGAATCCAGATCAGAAAGGTTCTGGCTTTGAGTTGAACACCATACCTGCCACCTCATTATGTTGCCAGCGCTCCGTTTAACTGTGTCAACTTTTAGTTATCGGGCTTAAAACATGAAAAACCACCGGTACGGTCTCCACTTCAACTCTGTGCAGGAGATGGAGGATTCACAGAGTCATGATTCACCTCCACCACCCCTCCTTCCCCTCCAGGCCACATCGGCGTAACCACGAGCAGGACAAACGCCCCTCGCTCTGCAGACGACACCCCTCGGCTCCCAGCTCTGCCTCCTGCATCCCAAAACGCCCTTCGCGGTGACATTTGAGCTGATTAGAATGAGCCGAGCGTCGGCGGCGGGCCGCTCCCCAGCCGAGCTCAGGTTAAGCTTAATTATAACTTCCCTGTTAATGATGATGGCGGACGGAGCAGAGGTGGCAGCAACAGCTGGCCGCGGACCGACACCGGCTGAACTTTAGATTATTCACAAGGTCGTATTGGCTTAACATTATGGCTCCGCTTTAACGCAAATGTCAAACGCTCACTAGTGCTAACCTTTACCGGGCCGGGCCTGCTGGGAGCGGGAGGTGAAGTGGAGGACTGACCACAGCTCCGCGCTAAAATATTCTTCCCTGAAGTTAGAAAGGTCGGCGCACACTGGCAGCATTTTAAGAGAAAGTAGACGGATTAATCTGTTAAGAGCAAGACAGGCGTCACTGCTGTACGTTCTGTTACACACTAGGTATATATTTCAGTATATATGTGTGTAGGTATGGTATAAAAATTTTTTTATACACAACGCTTCATAGGTTTCAAGGGAATTTAATTTAAATGACTTTTTCGAACTAGTGCTGAAACATTTAGTTTATTGATCTGTTAGTCAACCGACTGATCAGTTATTCAGAATTATTTTAAATTCCCCCACAAAAAACTCACTGGTTTCAGCTTCTCATCGTGAAAATGTGTTGTTCTCGTCTATTTTATTTCATTGTCACCTGAGTATCTTTGAGTTATGGACTGCTGATCAAACACAATCTGCTGTAGGAAACTGCAGTGATGGAATGTAACTAAGCACATTTACTCAGGTACTGTAGAGGTACTTGTCCTTTACTTAACTATTTCCATTTTCTTCTACAGTAGATTTCCACTCCACAACATTTTGTAGGCAAATATTGTACTTTTTACTCCACCACATTAATTTGATAACTTTAATTACAAGTGATTTTGCAGATTACATTCAGCATCAGAACCAAGAAACACATTTTGAATTCAATTTATTGTATTGACTATCAGATTTTTTTTTAAAAAGATGATCGTATTGATAATTTGACTGGCCAATAATTGCTCGGCCCATTGTATACAGTATGATTTTTTTTTCCTTAAGTACATTTATTGCCAGAAAATTACTTTTGACGCTGACGTACAGAAACTTTAAGACATTTACTCAAGTAGTATTCATACGGGCAACCTACTAGAGTAGATTTTTAACACGACATCTTCACAGTGTTCTAAAAAAGTACCTACAAAATTAAGATAACCATCGTCACATTTTATTGGCTAAAATATTCATAAATTCATCCTCAATAATAAAGACAATATTCATTAGTTGCAGCCCTAATTCATGCACTCTGTGTGCCTGTGTCGACTCAATGTAGTCACTTTTGCTTAAATTACTGAATGATTTTCTCTCACGTTGCACCGATCAATATTTAATATTAACGACTTGGCCAAATGACTGTGTGTGTGTGTGAAAGAAGCTGCACGTAAAGACAAACCTACAGAGAATTATCACCAGACGAGTTCACCGCTCTACGGAACAGTTCAGAATCCGTCATCTCTGTCGTCTGCGCTTTTACAGCCGCAACCGAACTGTGTTGGTTTACTGTCGTCGCTCTCAGCAACCTCGTTTCCAGCAGCAACGGGCAGCTGTTTTTTGGGGGGGAAAAAAGCTCTGCCAAACACTCTTCCTGCCCAGCAGCAAATAAGAGAAAACACTGCTGAGAGATCAGCTGGTGAGCTGGTAGAAAGACCCAGATACAAAAGTGAGAGCGAGATACTGGACTCGGTTACGTCACACTGTCAGATATAGATCCTCATGTTACTGGATGTGTAAATAAATATCCAATTTTATTTTTTTTTGCTTTGCATTAACATCTTGTTTGATTGCCCACAAGTTGTCAAAAAAGTTCATCCTGCATTTGACAAATATAAAATTCCCACAAAGTATAAAACTCTCAAATGAGTTCACTAAAATCCCAAAATGCACAACGTTAAGTTATGATGTGCTTTCTGTTGTCTGTCCTTGTCCTCTCTTCACCCTCAACAAAGACTGCTCGGGCCTAATTGGACTTATTCTGATCTTGGACTGGAGACACTTCAGGTTTTGGCTGTGGAACAAAACACTGACTGGATGAAATACAGGTGTGAGGTCGTCTTCTATAAAAACGGAGGCGAGCGTACTTTAGCAGATTGAGGGAATGAAATAAGCGCAGGCTTTATATCGAAGCCGCGAGGCCTCTCGGAAACCTTACTTGATTGGCTCCTGGTCGTCTTTGTCCTCTTTGCTGTGGAGGATTTTGATGCCGCTCTTCTTGGCTCGAGGACAACCGGACAGACTGATGGGAGAACAGACATGTGTCATGAAGCGCTCTACGTTTTTTTGCTGTGATTTGACGGTGCAGCTGTAGGGGGCAGTGTGGTTACCGCACCTCCTGTGGGAGGCGTAGTTTCCGGTGATGTGTCCTGATCCGTCGCAGCCGGGGGTCGGACACCTGAGGGACAAACACAAGGGGTCAGGACGGCATATTTAATGAGCAGGGATTTGTTGATTTGGACTCGACGTGCGTTCAGACTCGGGCTTGTTTCGGTGGTCTCGACTGCAGCCCTGCAGCACAGTGACTTTGTAGACTCACTTGAGTTCCTGTGTGTTGGTCGCCATCATCCCGCGGATGTTCTTGTCGGCCAGCTGGCAGCTTGACAACCTGCAGGAGGGAAAGAGACACAAACTGAGCACCGACAGCACTTTAGCTCGAGTCTGAAACGTGTAATTTTCTTGCAATCTTGTATCTTTCCCATGTTTTATATTTAAATATACATTATATATATTTAATCTGTCGTTTTTAGTTTTTTTCGGCCTCTGTCTTTTTCTGGATTTGTTTTTATTTATAAGTATATTATACTGTATTTATGTGTTGAATCTGTTACGTCTGGTTGGGTCTGTGAATATTCTCATTCATCCAGGTCATAGTTATCTCAAGGAAACTGAATCGAACGCAACTGGATTTGTTTTTTGTCTTGAAGACGTTTCACCTCGTCCCAGCCGAGTCAAGCGAGCAGGAACTGATGAAGCCTCTTGGATGAGAGGTGAAACGTCTTCAAGACAAAAACCAAATCCAGTTGAGTCTGGTTGGGTGTGACTGTGCGCTTCTACGGCGCCGTGTCGGCCGGTCGGAGGTGCGCAGGGGTCTTACGTGATGAGCTCCTTCTTGCTCTCCTTGCAGGCCGGGTACTTGTGGTGCTTGGGGCTGGGCATGGTGACCTCGGCCGGGTAGCGCTGCTCGTCCAGCAGCTCCTGGAAGGGGTCCAGCTCGTCGCTCTGGTGCAGGGACGAGAAATAAGCAGACTACAACACGTCACTACGGGCTCCGGGGTCGACGCGTTTACACTAAGTACAATCTAAATGATACAGACAGTAAGAAAAAAAAAAAGAATATTATCTAATTTAGGGTTTTTTGTCTTTTTTTCTCACCGTCTTGAGGACAGAAATTTTACAGTTTTCTTTTACGTAGTCAACAATATATAATATTCCTTTAACAAGACATGTGAGCGATCACACCACTTCTGTCCCATGGCTGCACCCAAAGATTATTCTCATTACTGACCAACCTGCTGATGAATTTAGTCAATTATTGTTGAGTCTATAAAATGTCTAAATTGTGAAAAATGCTCATTAAAATTACCCAGAGCACAAAGTAGCAATCAGTGCAGCTCTGCGGGTCTGAATATGTGGTTTTATGGCCATTTAAGCCATAAATTATGTTTAAAAACTAGTTCAAACTACAGATTTGTGAACTTCTGATCAAACATTGCAGCAATTGCTTTGCCTTTATTGTGCCAGAGAGATCATGTGTGTATTAAACTGTATGATCCCATGAGTTATGAAGCATAATGATATCCTTTACTAACAGTCACATTCATTACTGCTCTGACTGCTTATAAACTATTTCAATAATCCTTATTTCAGTTTAAACATAATCTGTGTTTTAAAGGAGACTTTTTTGAACTTTCAAAATATTTTTTTTCACTGTAACAGTATACAGTCTGTTTGGTAGCAGGGGGAGTTTACTCTTCGCTTACTGACAATAAGACGTATATGACCATATAATGTCACTGTCAACTTCAAGCTTTTTGGTTTAAAGACAAGGAAGCAGATTCTTTAGATAACAAAATATTTAATTCATGATCTCAATTAGAACTGAAACAATAACAACACCCACAGAAAAACAATGGATAATAATTTACTCTGATAATCAGTCATTGTTCCATCATATTTATTGCTTTTTTAATGTAAAAATAAACTTTAAGTTTTTGACTATTGACATTTGCTTTTTTTGTTCCTACTAATATTCATTGTTCCTGTTAATATATATATATATCTCAATTTGCGTTTACAGTATCGGTTAATTCTGGCACTATTTCTTTTTACTTTAATCACTTTAATCAGCACTACATGCACAGTTGAACTCTCTCAGTTTGCTCAGGCTGTAGACAGTTAGCAGCTCTGGTGGCTGGACTATCACTTCACTGCTGTGTGTGTTTCTTATCCTTATATTCTGTTCTCACTCTTAAATTCTTGTTTCCATTTCCTTGTTTATACTCTTTTATTATATGTTTGTGTTGTGTTTTGTACGTGCCGTATGAGCTCCTGGACGTCATAATTCATTATTACAATATCTTCTGATATATTATTGACCAAAGAAATATTTTACAACCACAGTATGAACAGCCCTGAAGAATGAAGACCAACTAAACATGCAGGACATCCTGACAATTTCACCATCATGTCTGAGAGCCTGATATATCATATCATGTATAATAACCTAACATTTAACATGCTGAACATATCATGTGCCATTAAAACCCATTAAAACAATTTTTTTTGCATGCATCCCATGTTATCAGGCTTTCATTCTGTGGTCCTGGATGACTTTTTGTAATTTTTACTAATTTTCACTTGATGAGGCAATTTACCTGTATTTTGGCCTCTACATACTATACATACTATACATATGTATTAAGTATGTGGAAAACACTTTTTTTGGGTGTTGTCATTTAAAAAAACAGTGGCATCACGTGAACAAACTGGTATTTAAAGGGTTAAAATCCTGAAAATGAATGAATATTTGGTTCATTATTATCAGGACTGATGTTTGTTGAAAATAATATTATCATGGAACATTGTTTGTACTAAATGTTGTCTGTGTACATACATCTTTTTTTAAATTATTATTTATTTAATATCTAACCAGTAATAATCATTTTTTCATTTACTTCTTTTGACAACTACTGTACTGGTAATACTGTCCCAAATGGTACTTCACATGTCTGTACAACGCTGAACTCATCTCTGTGCTCAGTTCATCATTTCCAATATCCCCCCTCTCATGCAGCGTCTGTAAAACCAGCTGAAGCTGAGAATGAGTCTCTCCCCTCCTGCCTCCTCCGTGTCCGCGCTGCTTTATTAGATTATTCCTACACGTGCTGACGCTCCGGTGGAATAAATCATCTCCAGTTAACCGGTTCGCGCTCCCCCCTGCACCGGCTGGATCTTTCTGTGGCTGTGAGCGCTGCGGTCTGCTCTGCAGTCCACACATCACACCTCCTCAGTGGGGAGCGCAAATCGTTCAGGACTGTCTGGAGAAAAATCCCATCAGCCCGCCCGCCCGCCTGCGAGCTCCGGGCTCCGGCTTCCTCCGCAATGTCGTGCTTCATTAACAAACGCAATTACTCTCCTGATTAAAACCTTTCACTCGAGCGCTCCAAATCCAACGAGGCAAATGTAGCAATTTGCTGCATGGATTGCTCTGTGTGATATCAGATCTGCGAGGGTTTAAAGCGCGCCGATGATCTATCATGTTTTACTTATGTATTAGAGGTGTAATTCGGCATTTTAATGCACCGCGCTCGAGCTCCTGGAGCGGTCGCGCGGCCGACGCAGTGCCGCCTTCGGCCACATGAGGGCGCACTGGGCCCGCTGGAGAGACGGCCGCGTCCTCCACACCGACCAGGGACTGATAAAAGTGAAATATTCAACTTCCTTTTACTTTTTACTCCTGTCTCCTGTATTTCTTTTGCCTTAAAATGCTCTAAAGGCAGATTTGGGTATTTTTAACCTGTTAAATGTTAAAACCACGGAGGTTTTGTAAACCAAAGCGAGGGTCTGTGGGTCCTTTGTTTCCTGCATTCTGATGACTTTTAAAGAATGCAAATTTTTTTTGTTAAATACTTTTAATTATACTTTTAATTGTCGGAAAAGAATCCAGAATAATTCGCCCTCCTGATGAACATGCATGAGTCTCTGGCACAAACTGATATTCGTCAGTTTTTATTCATTCATCCATTTTTTTGCCACTGCCCTTAGAGAGTCTGTCCTCCAGACGGCGGTTGACGTCAAGCCTACCAGCGTCTCTGCTTTCAAACTTTCCGTGAAAAACAGAAGTACTTACTTCCATGACGTCTGTTTAGTTTGAACAAATGAATTAATCAGGAGAATTGTGACCTCAGGAGAGGGAAACAAATACCTCGACTGCCAAAGCGCGTCCACTGAAAGAGCTTGTTTTTGACACTGACAATATGAGATTGTTATTCTGAGGGTCTGACAACATAATAATAATAATAATAATAATAATAGTAATAATAATTTAGAAAAACAGTTTACAAAGTGCTTTCACGAACCTGGAAACGAAAGGATCCCCACAGAAACTGCTCTCGCCAAAGTCACCAGACAAAAACAGCAATTTAATAATCCTAACAACACGCGTCATTATAACTCGACAGAAACAAAATTAAACTCAACAAAAAAAACATCCGAATTCATCTTTTCCTTTCTTTCAGCTTGGTCGAAAAAAAAACAACCCGTAATTCAACTACAAAACTTTTCTCGTTACGTTTTACAACAATTCGCGCGCCGACATATGCTTAGAATAAAGAAAGGGTAGAGGTTTAAAGATACTGAAATTCCCTTTAAGTTTATTTAATTCCTTCAGCACATATTCATTCAGCTACAAGGCCATTAGGAATGTTCCCTCAATGACTTTAGAAGAAGGAACATATTTTGAATTATAAAGACATAATTTAAAGTTATTTGGACACTATTAACACATGTGGATTTGTGTTTTGTTCAATAAGAACAGAGCGTATTTAAGATCGTAATTCCTGTACAACAACTTCCTAACTTAAAGAGAAACTAGGAAACTTCTTGTGAATGGCATAGTAGTGGAGTGAATATGGTTCATGCACATTAAGGCATTAATAAGCACTTTATAATGACTGATCAGGCGCCAATATGCTACTGATATGCAGAGATGGGACGTTACAAACTACAAATAATTTGTTACTGTACTTAATTAGATTTTCAGGTATCTGTACTTAACTTGAGTATTTATTTTCCTGACAACTTTTCTCTTTTCCTCCCTACATCTGAACACAAATATCTGAACTTTCTCCTCCTCACGTTTTCAAAACAGGCTCATTTACTTTAGTTTGATGCATTTGAGGGGAATTACGGATTATTTTTATTTTGCGTCATCGCACGCCGTCTTCCCGACATCACAAGATTTCAACCTATCAGTGCACATCACGCACGGCAGACGCTTTACCGACCCAAAATGTGGCTTTTTGAAATCCTGGGAATGAGACTCAACAGTCAACAGTCTTTGTGGTGCGTTCAGGAACAGCTGGGACAAATCCTACTGATTCTACCTTTAAGATTAATAGTCTTTGAATTATATTAATATGACGTGAGCTTCGGTTAGCTTTGACCAGAGATGTCCTTCAGAGGGAGATTTTACTCTGATACTCTGAGTACATTTCAGAGCCTGTACTTTATTACTTTTCCCGGAGTAAAGAAGCTGAATCAGTACTTCTACTTTTACCAGAGCATCTGTGTGCAGTTTTGACGCCTCTGCATAGAAACTAGTTAATATGTGTCCTATTTAATAAGATCCACATTTTTCTTTTGTGACTCATTTTCTTCTTTATATCAAACTTTTTCAAACTCAGCCATCGCCTTCTCCTTTCTCCTCTCTCACAGCAGCTTGTCTTTGTCTCCGGCCTTTTCCTTAATATCTGACTGTTTGTAGCGCTGAACCGTTTCTTCTCCGTGGCTCCGGGGTGAACAAGAGACGGAGCAACTTTGGCAGGCGCCGTCGCTCTGTGCAGCTTTCCATGCCTTTGGTTGGTGAAGGTGTACGTACACACACACACGCTGGACCCATCCAAACTCGCAAAAAATTCCCTCTTATGTATGTAAAGTGATGCAAAAATTATGCGTACTAGCAACCACAAGTCCGCCCTCGCAAAAAAAACAGCTACACAACTTCACTATGGCGCCTTTCCGCTGTGCATCAGAGGACGAGCATCCCTTTAAACAGCTTATAAAGCCTAATCACGTCTTAATCTATGCACGCAGCCTTTAATATAAACTCTGTGCTCTTAAATCTCTCAATTTCATGCTTCAAATTATCCTTACTTGGCGTGATTAGGGGACAGGCCGGCTAAATATTAAATTAGGTGGTTAAAGCCCTCAATCATGACTGAGGGCAGAGTGTGGAGCCTCAGTCTGGGCTGAAAATGATGAGATTTTTTTACCTTTTCATGTCTTGTTTAATGCATACGTTACATTAATCTTCCGACGAAATGTTTAAGGTGGCTTTAAGGTTTAAGTGACGCGGGTAAAACTTTCGAACAGTTTCAGCTGAACCTGCCTCGTGGAGATTACTCAGACGATCCGTTAAGGTGTGCGGGGCTTTTCCCGACATTTATCAGGATTAGGTGTGCCGCCGAAGCCAAGCGGATGTGAAATGACTACGAAAAGCGTCTAAAACTAAAAAAACGAAGTGATATTTCCCAGGTACAACAGTTGTAGGCCTAGTTGGACCTCACACGAGACTCAAACTCTGGTCGCCTGGTTGAAAACTCAGACTTTCTGGATCTTTCTACCACTTGTACTGGTGCCCTCGTCATTATCGCCCCCTGCTGGTACTGCTCACTCATACAGGCGTAGATTTTCAACAAGGGTGAGGCAAACCATCACCCTCACGCTGTCTTCAAGTCGATCGGCAGGTCGATTAAACGCTTTAGCACGAGAGCCCGCTCAATTAACAACCATAGACACCACATGTTAAAGGTTTAAAGGGACTTGAGGCAGGATTTGTGAAAAAATAAACATGCATTTTAAGTTTTTTAATGCTAATGGGTGATGAAGCGTTCAAAACCAAAAAGAATGAGCCCACCCACGTATCTCTCCGTTGCCTTGAACAGGCTGTGTGCTGCATAATGTACTGTAATTCGTGGTCCGAATTTCCCGCGCAGTCCTGCGGACGTGACGTCAGGTGACGCTGAATGCGCGTCCTCGACGGCTTGGATACAGGAAGAAGACAAGCGTGGTGGACCCAAACTAGTGTTTGGGTAGTAATGGATTCTGCTACGGCCAGAAAACGACCCACCACCACACAAAGTCCACTAAAAAGTCATACTAAGAAGAAAACGAAGGGTTTATCAGCAGCATGTCATGAGTCGAAATGAAATTACGACCAAAGCCGGGCCGGCACTCGAACATCGACTCATGGAGGCAGCTTCAATGGCCCATTTCCTAGTGACCAGGTAAGAAAACATTACAGGTCATGTTTAGAGCTTGATTTGAAAATCATATGAGATCACTGAGGACTCGGAGTGACCTAACGTGCAAAGTAGCGTTAGCTGCTAACATAGCTTACGTACGTAACGTAGCTTAGTCCACCGCTGTGTAACACTGAATAGTTACAGACTGCGCATTTACCACGGTCCTTTAGTCTGAAATTGAATAGTTAGAGATATGTCCCTTTATATGGACGAAGCCCAACTGTTATCCGGGAGGTGACGTTAGCAGCTGGCTGTAGCCACAGGCTAGCAGTTGGTTTGTGTCTGTGTAGTAGCATTAGCTGCTAACACACAGCAGTACCTGTATCAGAGACGATGTTTTTGTCCCCCAATATGCGTCTTTGCTTTCGCCTGTGCCTTTCAGACTCGCCGCTTGTGTGTCACTACACACAGCGAGCCGGCTTCCCGGCTGCTTCATGTGTGTAGGGGATAAGGCTATCCCTTACACACAGCACAGTTCGCAGCTGTAGGCTACCAACGTCATTCCGCGGAGGCATGCGTGGAGGTCTTGCAGTAAACAGTCACGTGAACAGCGAGTAAAGAAATAACAGTGTCACAGCATCAGCTGCTCTGCTGTGAAGAGTTCATGCGCGCTCCCACGCCACGTTGGCTGATGGCTACAGTTACCCTGACGGCCGTTGTGTCACTATTGAGTCTTATTTCTTGATCCTGCCTCATGTCCCTTTAAACTGTACACTCTGCTGTGTATAGAACCTGGATTATTAATTTTGACAGGGCAGTCTTTTTAAACTGAGGGAGGATAGTGTGTACGTCCAACCACGGTTGGGTACAGATGGATGGTTCAAAAAAACAGCAACTGTGTGCTATACTTCTCGCTAATTTTACTAATATATTGAAAGAAAGTTCTCAAAACGTATTTTTCTTCATGCGTTCTTTTTAAGCATACAGTAGCTCGCCATGACCACGATCACGGGAGTCTAAACTATCAATACTTGGATTACATATTCATGTTTGTTGCACCAGCAGTCTGTTGAACATCTGCAGAAGCGTTGGTGTCCCACGGTTGCAACAGAGTGGGGCGAGGTTAACGACAGACTTGACCTGTAAATGGAGAATTATGTAGATTTCTTGTTTAAAGCTTTTGAACACCTGAGGATTTTTTTTTTGTTGCACAATTTTTAAAACTACCTCTAAAGTCTGAGGCGTTTGTGTTCACTGTAAACTGTAAACTGTAGTTACAGACAGACAAAGAGCAGCAACTATAAAAAAAAAATCGTGATGCTTTTGTTGAATGTGAACTCTAAACTCTGTAACTCTTCAGTTTTTGAGCCATGAACTCTCTCCACTGTGATGGTCTGAGCTGTAAACATCATCTTTTTTAACCCTCATTCCACTTGCTCGGCGTGTCGTGTCTGTCCGATGTAGACCTTCCCGTTACCTCTTTGTGGTCCTGCTCGTCTCCCAGCCGCTTGATCTTGGTGTAGTCGACGGGCAGGTCCCAGCAGTCGGCGTCGCTCAGCTGGTAGCAGCGGCTGCTGAGCAGGGCCTGCCGCTGGGGCGACATCGGCTGCAGGGGGGTCAACACCGTCCCGCTGCCCTCCGGACCGCCGGGCTGACCGGCCACGTCCACCGCGCCGCTGTCGTCCAGGTCGCCAACCGGACTCTGACGGGGACAGGCAGGGAAAAGGTGTAGCAATACGCAAATAAAAAGAAAAGTGGCTGGTGGAAAGTCTGAGGGTCAGTGCAGAAAAGCAAGTTTTCTTTGTAAGGGCATGACTAAATCACATTTCTTTTAAAAAATTCATAAAGTTGGGAGGCTCACAAGTCATCGATTTCACATGAAATGGTTAAAATAAAAGCAGCAGAAGTCGAGATATTCTGACTTTTAGTCACTACTGTATGAGTCAAGAAAAATCCTGGCTCCACAATCCATAATCATTAGACGCTCGCTGTAAACACCCACATCTTTCACACACCATGTCTTAACATAAAAAAAAAAAGAAAAAATTCTGTTAAAACTTCTCAAACCATCCGAGGATTCATTTACACGTCAGTCCTCTCCCTGTTGAGTAAACCAAGCGCCCCTTCAGAGGATCCTCATGTTACGCATTAACGGTACAAAGCAAACATCACCCTTTAAAACTCAAATATCACTATCAGTATTCAGTTTCAGTGTGAGACTGAGATCTGGATCAGCTGCCAGCATTAAAGCAGCCTTACACTTACTATCATAGTGTTGTCCATGATTTCAGTAATAATAACACTGTACTCACCAAGTTGACTGCTGAGATCTGGAAACAAGGAAAAAACAGTTTATCCACATTATTTAAACCACTTTCTCGCGCTCCTGAGATATCAACGATAACCCAATCGGGATTTCCCGGCCGAGCCGAGCATCGAACAGCACATTAACAATATCCCTAACTAATTTTGAGTGGTTTACACTGACATTTTAATGATATTTGGCTAAATCCAAATCTGTTCACTCTACTCAAAACGCTTTTTTTGGAAGCGGCTCGCAACACGAAACTTTCCAGTACAGAAACATGAAAGTTATGGGTGCACTTGACCCATGAATGGATTGGGGTTTACAGTAGAGAATGATTCAGTACACTGCAAATTCTGAAACTTGAGTTTATATTAAAAGAAGTCAGGAAATGACCTCAGAATGTCCAAGTAAAGTAGACTATTACATTTAAGTTGTGTGAGCTAAAACATTTGAACAACTTAAAATTATTAGTCTACTTTACTTGGTTATTCTGAGGTAATTGGTTTCCTCGATTTTTTTAAACTAAAGTCACTTGATCAGATTTTACAGTGCACAGTGTCAGTTTGGGTTCAAAATGAACCGTTTGCCTTCAGTTTCTCTTCCAAATAAGTTTAACCACACTATGTATTTTCTACTATCTCTTGATCAAAACAGTGAAAACACAAATGTAGTTGATGTCATGAAGTAGCGTGGAATCATGGGAGTTGTCGTCTTTATTGGGAAACAACCACAGTTGCCAGTTTGTAATGTTTTAAAGTTTTAGTCACGTAACGATTACGTTAGCCGACTCCATTACTATGCACCCTTAAGTTGAATAAAGTTGGGATTTCTCTGGTTTGAACATCGTTGGAAACATTTAGGGTAATTTAAGTATACAGCTCAACAAAATATACAACAAAGGTCCCGTCGTCTTTAGAGATTTTAATGCAGAAACGTCACATATTTTATGTTTCACTAAACAGGGTTTTTTTCTTTTACAACCTGCCTGATTGTCTGAATGCTCGGGTTTCTTGACCTGTCAGACTTCTTTTTAAGCGATGTTTCCAGATCTCAGTTATTAACCTTGGTGGGTACCATGTTATTATTACTGATGAGAAGGTCAAAACCACATAAATGACACTCAAGTTGCAATAAACTTCGATTCTCCCATAAAACCTCCACGTGATGAACATGAGTCAAACGTTAACTGTCGTCCCGAAGACTTTATTTGATATCTCATATAAATTATATCCTATAAATGTCAACATAACATTCTGATAATTATTAAAATGTTTTTCTAATCCAGCCATAGCGCGGGAATGTGATGAATGGGGTGCAGGCGTGTCGGCGCCTCAGTCTACCTGTGTCAGCAGGTCCTGGGGTTTCCCTCCCAGAGCGTGCGGGAGCTCCCTGCACCTCGTCGACAGGTTCAGGATGGCCGTGGCCGCCATGTGCGCCGCCTCCATGTCGTGGGTGTAGTCGAAGCTGCTCTTACTGCAGGTGCTGCTGGCGCTGCTTCCTCCTCCTCCTCCTCCACCTCCTCCTCCGCCGCCGCCTCCTCCGCCACAGCTCAGGCTGCTGCTGCTGCTGGGAGCGTAGCTGCTGGTCGTACTGCTGGCCGGGCTCGACGTCTTGCAGTAGCGCTTCGCTGTTTGGGACACACACACACGTATGGTGGATTTTTGACGCTTTAAAGCCGAACAGCTCTTTCATTTACACATCATAATGTACATATTTTTACATATTTCATTTCAATTTTCTGTTTCCTCTTCATATCCCCGGACTTGCAGCCCTTTTTTATCCGTCTATATATATTGATATACTTGTGTTTATTGTTATACACCAAAAAAAAATCAACAGATTCCTCATATTTGAAAACCTACTTGGCAATAAACCTGATTCTGATTCCTATTTTGACGCTGGCCGTTGGCCAAACAGTGCAGCAGATGGATCGCTACAAAGGATCTAAAATTACAAAAAGAAGTTCTGTTGCATCTAAAAAATGCAAAAAAATAAAAAAAAACAGACAGACAGACTGCAAAGCAAAGAGAAAGAGATACGGACCGATGTTCTGCTTCAAGACCAAATCTATCAGTGCATTGATCCTACCAACACGTATCATCTGCAAAGCCTGATATATTCTTCCTCTGTGCCACAGAGCTCCATTTTTGCCCAAAAACTATTAAAAACACAGGAAGGAGCCACACAAATACTCATTGGAGCACCAAGTATTGATTCATCCGCCGCCGAAAATAGTCCCCACCAAAATGCACCATGTCCTCCAAAACCAGTGATGTGTGATTCAAGGAAATTCTCGACTTTTCCTGCTGTTTTCCCATCCCCCAAACGGCAAAATGCATTTGAGCTGAAGGTTAGGATAGCCTGAATGGCCAAAACGTTACTCTTCTTGTCGGTTGTCGCCTGACTATTTGGCCTCCCTTCTTTAAGAAATCTTTTTTTTTTTTACTGCTCAATTTGGCATCCACAGTGTACCTGAACTGGCTGCACATATAACTGACAGCTGTTCATATTAGCTTCCCAGAAAACCCAGAAAAGAAGAAAAGGCTGAATGTGCCGGGGACTTTGTTTCACCATTTGGCATCATCCAATTAAGAGATACAGAAATATTGAATCAAAAACTTAATTCCCCAAACTGTTCGCTTCCCTTTCAAAATATTGGAACTATATGTTGAAACAACATATTTCTTGATGATATTTATATACTTTTGTCTTCAGTTGAAGCGACACAGACAGGAAGTCAAAAAAGCTTTGAGAGAAGAACCAACACACTTCCTCTTTTGGTCCTTTCATGGGATTTGTCAACCACAAGAAAAAATATATATATAAAATATCGCCCGAGAAGGAGACACAGAGAGTCAGCAGAATAATTGGACAGAGTAGGAGAAGAGAGGAATCTGTGGGGACAAAGAAAAAGGGAAAGAGACATTAGGACGGCGCGCTGGTGCGATGGTGAATCGGGGCTCAGCAGGCTGGAGTGATGCTGATGGAGGGAAGGAGGGAGGGAGTCGTGACGGAGGGGAGCGCAGACACCTCGTCTAAAAAACCTCCCTCTCGCCTGCATCTCACTAATGGCTCCCAGCCAGAGAAACAGGGCTCGCCTCCATTATCTCTCTCCTGTTTCACAATCCCTCCATCTGCACCTCCTCCCTCCCTCCCTCCCTCTCTCCCTCCTTCCATCCCTCCATCCGCCGCTCTGAGGAGGCAGGCTCTTAGCTTGGCATTTCCATAACTCTGCTCTGCTTTCACTCTAGCCATGTGGAGAGGCGGAAAACACCGGCGCTTTCAGTGCTATAACAAAGAGAACACACCGAGTACTGAGCCAGTGTGTGTGTGTGTGTGTGTGTGTGTGTGTGTTCTCATGCTTTTGTCGCCAAGTACAAAATGCTCACCCTAGAATAGGAAAATGAATAGAAAACCCCCATAGTGAAATCATTTCGCAGGCTGTATTCCCTTCAAAACAAGACAAAGGGCTGACAGTAGAAGACAGTAAAGAAAAATCTGGAAAAATCACCAACTCGTGTGATTTTTTGTTACGCGTACAAGAAATGAATTTTGGCACATCATCAAAGAGAAAGTGGGATTACGGCCGACTGTAACAGATTTCTTCAAAAAAATAATGATACGTGTTGTTATTCCTCTTTTAACTTGTACTATAGATGCAGCATCTGTGCACTGCTGCCACCCGCTGTGACACATTTCTTTCCACCAGGAAGCCAAAAAAAGAAGCAAAAATATCGCGCTCCTTTTAAACAAAGGAGGCACATAAATGATAAATGACGGCAACGTAATGTTATTGTGAGACTCATGATTTAGAATTCAGAACATCTTGGTGGTGCGCGTTCATCCGAGTGTTTTTCTTACCGTCGTATCCCTTTGGGGAGGTGTCTCGTCCGTGGTGGGACTTGCCTGTCGGGCCCCTCTTCCCGTAGCCGCCGTGCTGACTGTCGTAGCCGCTGTAGTCGTAGCTGGTCTTGGAGTATTTTTCCAGTTCCTTGGCCAGGTTGGACCGCGGCGTGCTGGTGGGAACGTTGTTTTTGTAGCCATACTGAGGAATCTCCAGTTGCTTGACGAAACACATCGGCCTGAAAGGCAACCGGAGGGCAAAGAGGCTGTGTTTGTAAGCGAGGATTTCACTGCACCATTCAGCATCCCCTGAATTTTGGATTGTAAATATAATCAATATGTTGCCAAAAACGGAGATGACCACGAACAAGACAAAGTAAATCCTGTGTTCAAAGTTTATTCTGAAAATTTGACTGCACCATTCAGCATCACTTAGTGGTAAAAAGATATACTGAACACACTCAGGAGGAGAATGTTTGCATACTGCTCATTTCAGTGCATCATTTGACATGCTTTCTTTATGTGAAAAAGTATATAACCAACAAGAACAGGTGCTTCTGTTTGTAGGGTTTTTTTGTCTGTTTTTTTACTGACTATTTGGCATCCCTGTTTTAAGAAATTAACAATTTTCACTGCTCAATTTGGCATCCACAGTGTATCTGAACTGGCACAAAGGCCCTTTTAGTTTTTTGGGATTTTTCTGAGAGGCTGGGTTGTTACTGCCCTATTGTGCTTCCCAAGTTGTAAAAAGGCAGTATGATCTGAAGCTGCTTCCCACCAACACAAGTGTGAGGATTTCCCTGCACCATTGTGCATACCTGGTTTAAGTAGCAAGATTAAATTAATTTTAGTACTGTTTTCTCATCCCAAATAGTAACTTTAAAAATCATGGTAGGCTCTGGTTTATGGTAAATGCTTAGATTTCAATGTGCCATTCAGCATCCTAAGCTAGCCTAAGCATATAACAGTAGGAGGTTAGCCAGCATGACCAAAACATTAAAAAAATGTATTTAAACTGGTTCTACATCTTACTTGCAACCAGCAAGAACAGATCATTTGCATTTTTCTATGATGGTTATTTACTGGCTATTTGGCATCCCTGATTAAAAAATCTACATACGCACATACGAATGCGTTTCAGTTTCAGAATCCAGTTTAGTTTCCATGTTAATCCAGGAAAGGAGCAAGGCTTAATGTACCATAAACCTTTTTCGCACCATTTGGCATCCTCCATTTAAGAATTTCAGGGACAAACTATGGAATTAAAAAAATACATCCCAAAGCATTTGAGTCTTATGAGTAGTAAAATGGTCTGTTGGTTTTACTGCACTATTCAGAATCCGCAGTTCCTGTAAACTCAGATGTAGGGATTTCACTGAACCATTTAAAATCCCCAGTTCAATTAGCAGGGGTAAATATAGTCTACAGCTGTTACATATGCATACTGGCTTCTCCAACAACCCAGGAAAATTAAATGCTGGTGGTTCATTGGACCATTTGGCATCATTAATTTACGAGACGCATAAATATTGAATCTATAAAGTTCTATAAAGTAAGAGATTTGCCAAAGCCTTCTTGTCTAGTACAGCTTTTTGAGAGGCAATGCCGGACTGTTGGTACACTGTCTCCCAAACCCAGGATGACGATAAACAAGATGCATTAGGCCTATTGTGTTTTGATTTAAATGCACCATTCAGCATCGAAAACACATAGTTATCATTAAAAAATCGTTTAAATGCAGGGGGGCGGTACCTGAGGACCCGATCTGACGTCTGATTAGTCTTACTGCCAGTGTCAGTCGAGTGGCTCTTCTCGTGGACCTTCGCCATCTTCTCTGCGGCAGCAATGGGACAGCCGGACAGACTGGAGGAGGAGGGGGGGAGACAGCACACGGCCTGGTTACATACTGTACCGTACACACATAAACACACACACACACACACACACACACACACACAGCATCTGGCTCTGGATGAGGAGTGGTTCAGCTGTCAGTAACAGCAGTTCAGAATGAATTATGGATTTTAAATGGCCTACTTCATGATGACTGCATTACTGGTTCACTGACTGACAGTTTGTGATGAACTGACTGGTTTACAAACTTCAACGCTGACTGGTTTACTGACTGGCTGACTGGTTCACAACTGTCGGAGCAATCGGTTTGGTCTGTGAACCTCATTTCCACGTTATCTCTGGTGAAGACGGTTTCTCGCTCGGCATCTAAATAAAGTTGGTGTTGATTGGACGGACAGTCATTCACGCACAGTTTACGAGTTGCTGATGTGGTGTTTCTGGTGTGAATTTAAGGGGAAAGGAAGAAGCCAGTTGGCTGAAACACACTTTGAATTCTAAAACCTAAACTCGCTGCTCCTCTGCCTGTGCGTCACTCCAGGCAAATCCTCATCACGTCACACACAGAGGGAGAGAAATATTCCTAATGCCAACAACAACAACACAATTTTTAAGGATGATAGGAGTGTGTGAGGAGTGTGTGACAGATCAGCACGGTGGCTGCTGCTGCTGCTGCTACGGAGGCGTTTCCATGGCGACTGCCAGACATGAAAAGCCGTGTGAGCCGGTAGCTAACAGTGGCTAAGCTAGCTAGCTCGTGCTTTGTTTCCTCTCCCAGCGGAGCTGTGCTACATAACACACCCTGCAGCCACGTCTGAGCGAGTGTGTGTGTGCGCCTCTCTGTCTGCCAGCGCACGTGTGCTGCTGTCTGCGAGCTAATTTGTAAGTGTCTTACTGTGTGTGCGTGTGTGTGTGTGTGTGAAGGAGAGAGTGTGTGTGTGCAGATATGTGAATGTGAGTTTGTGTGCATGAAGCTGTGTGTACGTCTGAGATCTGAGGCTCTACGTATGTGTGAGAAAATGAGTGTGAATCCTAATCACATTACATAACACAAAAATATGCATGTGTGCGTGCGTGTGTGTGTGTGTGAGCGTGTGTTTGCCGCCTGCATGTGATGCTCTGCTCTGCCTGTTAAACAGCTGAACTGCTGATGTGAAGCAGACACACCTTCAGCTCGAACATGGACCATTTTAATTTAAGCCCCTGTCCCACATGAAGCTAAAGGGGGGAATGTTCCAGCGTTCTGAATGATGATAACAGAATCTGTTACAAAAATGTGCCGATTATTTGTATTTACGTATCAGCTTTATTAGGACAGAAACTGTTACATTAGTGGGCAAAAAAACACAAAAACAAGCTCAGATCTCGCATGTAAGAAGTTACGTGTAAAGCTAGAGACGTTCAGTAGATACTTCATGTGAACGGTTGGGTTTTTTCCTACTGTTTTAAAACCTGAAGAACAAAGTAACTGTTCAGAAATGTAAACTTCACAACAAGAAACTTTGACCAAAGTCAGGTGTTGTATAGTCATTGTATGGTTTCCTTTGCTCTGACATGAACACACCGAATTCTGAGGAACGACTGCCCAACTCAGGACATGGGACCATCTGAAGAGCACGCAAATTCAGCTTAATAGACAAAGTCCTTATCTGTACAATGTGTCATTGCCTCTGAAAGGTGAAAAACATGCTTGCCAAGATAGCTGGTGAAAGACGTGAATTGTGGAAAATACTGCAAAAACCAAGTGGTGGCGATAAAATGTTTCGTCCACCAGACAGCAGACGCCTGAGTCGGCCAAACAATTTTGTTAATAACCGTTCCACTGAGACCAACTTTCCACGAAATAAAACAGACATGTAGTTCTGTATGGTCTGAGGTCTCTGGTGTGCCCTCTAGTGGAATCCTCGAGTGGTACATCTTTGGCGAGCATCTGAACATTACATCGTCTACAGGAACACATGTTTGTACGAAAGCAAGTATATCTCCGGAGTCATGGTCGACATTCAGGGGCTGACAGACTTGCAACTGACTTTGAATTTCCTAGACTTGGAACTAGTCTTGAAACTTGCTGAGGAACGCTGTTGCTGAATTATTTCATTTTCAGAAAACAGTGTGAGGTAATTCTTACAGTGAAGCGTGAGTCACGTCGAAATAAACACGAGTAAATGTGACAACCTGGAGATGTGGCTACCCATCAGAAAAGGGTCAACTCAAATGAAGAAGCTTAAAGTCGTGAATCTGTTTCATCTTAAACTTCTCCAACAGTAAATGTGCTGTAAATGTGCCACATTGACATGTCGGCGGTGTTATTCGGCTGTTAGCGACCCGGCTGAAGGACGCTCACTCACCTGCGATGCGAGTTCCTGTTGCTATTGACATGACCCCGTCCAGAGCAGCCGGGAGTGGGGCACTTTAAAACATTTTCATACATGGCAAGGACTTTGACAGACAGGAGAAGGTGAGAAAGACAGTGAGGGTTAGGAGCAGACAGGAGAGTTACTAAGCGCTCAGCTACGACGGTTAGGCATGCACACGGACCAGTGACTTTCAAAAGATGAAAATGAACACAACAACAAAGACTCAGTGTCATGACCAACCCAAGCGTGGACGGAGTACGTGTCAATATCACCTGTAGGTCCCGTAAAACTTTATCTATGAACCTTCAGGTTCTGGTTCTACAGTATCAAAAGGTAAACGTCTCTCCCAGTTGAAAAAGTTTATGGTACAAGTTGCGAAACATTTAAGTTGCCCTTATGAACAGCCCTCTCTTTCTAGTAATTTCTGCTACGTGTAATCATTTCCTGCTGGGGAAACAAGAGTCTCATTTGCATTTTGATCACTGCGCTCATTTCATGAAATTTCATGAGACGAGAAGCAAGAGTTTGTCATGCACTGTTAGAATCTACTGATGACTCTGCAGATGGTACAGGAACAACGTGTGGCGTGATGAATATACAGGAGTTCATGAGTTTGCATCAGAGGAACTAAATGTTGTGTTTACAACAAAGGTAATTGTATCCGAACCAACAATGTTTATACGTGTATATGTGTCTACACCACTGTACTCTTACTGGGTAATGGTTCATATTTTGAAGGTCCCACCTGTGGCTCATTTTCAGGTTCATTCTTTTACTTTAAAACACATTATTTTTGCTCACTTTCCATTGCTGCCACACCCGTATTCATCCTCTATGTGAACACTTCTGTCTCTTTAAGGCCCCCCCTCCCAAAAAACCCAGTCTGCTCTGATTGGTCGACACTCACAGGCCTGAGCAGGCACCGCCCACCATATTTCCACAAGAAAACCCAGGGAACAAGGAACTTCGCTTTTTACAGAATGGGAGCCACAAAAAGCTTTAAACTACTTCTTTCACGCTTTAATGTGACAAATTGGTGGAGTCACCCTTTAAGTTTGATCTAATATAATGTAACATGTTACCTGTGAGTTTAGTGCTCGCGATAAAGCAGGTTTGGATGTTCGGAGGTGTTCTCATGCAGGTGGTTTTGTGAGTTTTTGCAGGCAGCAGCAGGCAGATTAAAATGATTGTTCATGCTGTTCACATTACATCAGCAACAAAGATACCAAAACCAGACATCAGGCTGGTGTGATGAGGAGGAAGAAAAGAAAGTAAAAGGAGGACACAGAAACTGAAGCAAAACAAAAATACTCTATTGTATGAGACAACCAACTTTTTGTGCAATGAAGTCCGTGCAAAACCAACTAAATGTTCAATGTACATGACTTTTTAATGTACATTTTCGATTTCTAGAGAAAAATAAAATGATATGCAACAGAAGTGAAACTGTATTCAGTAGTTCAGCAGTCTCTGAAGTTCTAAACCTTGATAATGATTTGCTGAGATCAGCGAATGATCACAAAGATGACAGAACCACCGGTAGTCCGAACATGTTTTGTCACACGCTTAGATTACGATTTGAAACATTTCAAATAACTAATTGATAATGAGCAGCAACACCTCGGCTCCACCTTGGCTTTTACCAAGCGAAACCCAGAGCAACAAAACACAAATATAGAGTCATGCAGGACGGATGCATGATGGTGGACAGATAACATGCCCAACACTGTCCAAACGTTCACTGCTTCACAATCGGTCTAACAAGTCATTTAAAGTCAGTATCAATTCTTAAAACCATATTCTTTTTAGAAAAAAGAGAGAATGTTGAGATTTTCCCACTTGTGTGCTTTAGAAAGTGAGTTTGATCATCCTGTCTGACCAGTAAATATAAGTGAGATTTGATTATGAAGTCGGTGATGTATCTTACAAACTAAAAGGTTGACATGGATTTATGGCAGCCATGATACTACGTGTTTTTATGGACACTTCAGGTAAACGACATCCAAATTCTGTCAGATAATAAGTTGTGGGAAGATTTTGTATCAGTTTTTTTAGGTGAATTTTAAATAAAGATTATGGTTTCAGAGCTACAAAGATTTCTCAGAGGCAAAAATAATCGGATTAATCTGATCAAATTAAACCTCAGGGGTCGGAGCTGAAGCGGCGCGATTTCCCTGGAAGTGTGGTGTGAATGCAGCTTAAACGCTGCATTCACACAAACCAGGGAGAATGGAAAACCCTCAAGGTCTTTCCATCTTTGGTGCATTATTCCAAGATATGGTAGTAACCACTTTTGGTAGCCTTGTGGACAAACAGTAGCTGAAATCAGATACCTTTGCTGTGTTATTTATCTGTAGAGGTTTAACAGGTAAAACCAAATACAGACAGCGTTTAACTCCATTTAAAGTGGCTCTGTGGAACTTCTGCGGTGTGATGGAAGCTGGTCATTAGCTTCTGTTAAACAACTTCATCAAATGTTTGTTTAAGCACAGAGAGAGACGGGGAAGGTTCCATTTTTCGCATCATGTGACAACCAGCTCACATGTGGCCAATAATAAAAGTGGTTAATACGGATTGCTACACAGAGCCCCTTTAATTAGCTAAATCAAACTAATTGGAGTTAATATTGGATTTGCCAGTAATGGTTTATCCACAGACATTTTTCCAATGTTTCACTGAGGCATCTGTGGTGTTTTATGCTAGGAATACCCAATATCTCCAACTCAGAATAGAGAAACTGGCGTGAAAGCTGCTTCTGTTTACGACAACGAGGTTGTTTAAGTCTGCTAAAACCTGAAATTCAATCGGGTAGCTCTAGCCTAAAGCTTGAAACCAACGTTAGCTAACACACTAGACTTCAAACATTGTATTGGTTCCTTCTTTGCCATTTCATGTTAGTAGTTAGCCAACTTTGCTAATTAGCTCAGCGGTCTGAAGCTCCCCCAGCTGAGGTTTATCTCAACCAATAATCTGATTTCTGCTTCAAAAGCACCTCTGAGAAATGATCTTGTAATTAAAATCGCAACCCACAACATCAGACTGAAGTACTCCACTCTCTGAAATGACTTGTCAGACTGTTATCATTTTGACTGTTTAGTTTTTTTTAAAGCTGGGTGTGTTTTCAGTGCAGCATGGCATTCAGGCAGTGGACCTACTCTCAGGCGGGACTCGGTCTTTGTGAGGACACCCGGACAGGCTGCGGTGGTGCGGGTACAGACCCGTCACATGACCGGTCCCGTCGCAACCCGGCGTCGGACACTTACTCTCCTTCTTCTCACCTCTGGAAGAATCTAGAAAAGTCAAAGAGAAGTGAGAACGAAATAAGACAGAGGTGGGGTTGAGTTTGAGTTTAACCAGCGGCTGAGTGTCGGCTAAGTTTTCTGGCATCAAAGGGCCAGATGTGAGCCGGGTCTGGCCTTTATATGGGTTCAAGACATGGCGATTAGTCTGGGTCTAGATCTCTGGATTGCCGCCCACATCTCAGATTTGTTTCGCGAGTCAAATAGGTCTGATGTTGTGCCCACTGATAGTTGTTTTAGGTGGTTGAAGAAACCAATTCACCCCCGATTGGTGGTGCCAATTTTCCCAGACCTTGTTCGGAGCAGTTCCATGGAGGAGCTATTTCCTTTGTACCAAATTACACCTCCCAACCGAATCAGGCCAGCCAGAGTGGACGTGCTGTCGCAAGCACAAGCCTCTCGTCCGTGAGTCAGTGCACGTTTCCTACTTCACTATGACTCTTTAAGATGTCTATGTCCCTTTAAGAATGGGTACATCATCCTTCTACATAGCTAGCAAGCCAGCTAGCCTAGCCACATTCCTGCAGCAGTTCACTGTTCCTCGCAGCCACTAGATCTTCCATTGGGAGGGATACCTCACTCCCTAGACTACTAATTCGCCCCCTTCCAACAAGAAGTCAGCTTCCATGAGCACATCATCAGGCTGAATGGATGACATAATACAAAATGACATGCAGCAGTTTTCGGGGTGCAGATTTGCTCATGTTAGCATGAGAATCAGCTCCAGTTAGCAGCACTTGGGCCAGCTCTGGGCCAGAAGTTGTCCTGAGTATACTGTCTTTGGTCAGACTCTTCCCTGTGGACTAACATTAACTTCCCATGGGCTAACAAAAGCATTGTCTTGGCTAATGAAGCAGTCTGAAACCCATCTGAGTCTGTGGTGTGGCTGATGACTGCACAGCTCCGACTCCCTCCCGCGCGGTCGGCTTGTATTTGAGTAGATATAGAGAAATAGGCCGCAGATAGTGTCCCACAGATGGATTTGCTCTCCTAACGGGCCGTGCAGATTGCCATTACTCATGCCTGACAAGTCGGCCGTCTGATGTTCCCACACCGGCCTATTTTAACAACATAAGCTGCTGTCAGAGGAAAACCATGCATCTGCAAAAAAAAAAAAAAAACCTGTGTTGGTCCTGAATGCAGAAAATGAGTGCCCATTATCTCATCGGCGGCCATGTAAAGCTTTTTCTGAAACAACACAATGGGATTTTAACAGGTTTTAAGAGCCCAGGGGTCAGAAAGCTCATTCAGCCCAGCAGTGGGCACAGAACCGTTTGAATCAGGGAGGGAAAAGACTCACTTTAAAGTTACACTTATGTGTTTTTTTTCTTTCTGCTACAGCACTCATAGCCTCTGGCTGCCGCAGTGTGGAGGGTTACAGTAAGTCAGGCAGACAAGATAAACTTCCTCCCTGCTGACCTTGGGTCAGATTTCTGGAGTAAAAGCAGATTCAGGTCAAAAGTGATGCAAAGAAGTGATGTGAATTTGGCACAATTTGGAGAGGAAACATGATCAGAAGGCTACTCTGTGAATAAAGTTCAAACACTCGAGTTTTCAAGAGTTTTTGTTGTAGAGAACAAACAGATTTCATTGTTTTTCATCTTATAGTTTGACCTTCCCTGGGAAGATTCATAGTTTCATCGCTAGCATATCCTATAGCTAAATTGACAATTGTTTTGACATTATTTTTTTCAGGTGGTTATATCTATCTATTTTTACACATCTATTTTCACTAAAAGAACTTGAAGGCACCATGTCAATTGATGTGACAGAACCTGACCCAACCCATTGTGTCCAGATGGGTTATGGGTAAGATATGAACAGCAGGTTCATATCCAAAGTGAAACAAAAAGTCAGCTGTGAGATATTTAATACAGTTAATGTATGTGACAAACATAACATAAGTTACGTATAAGTGAGGTTAAATGAGTTTCGTACTTATTTTAATCCAAATCAGGATGCCTAAACCTAATCAAGGCATCTGTTGCCTTAACCTAACCAAATGGTACAAGTGTTAGGTGGCGACATCTAGTGGTCATAGATATTGTTACGAAAGCAAAGGAGAAAGTCAGGTAATGGAGTATAAAGAGCGACAAAGTCCACATAAGGAGGAGGACGGGTTGGCGAATGGGTGAAACAAACACAAGACTTTAAGCTAGGAGAGCACTCTTCCTTTGTCAGAAACCAAAATTCAAAATTAGTTATTCAACATGATGTCTTTATTAACTATAGTAACTATAATTAAGTTACGTCACATACATGATGTAACTTAAGTTACAATGATAATGTAGGTTATTTAACCCAAACCGCAATGTTTTCCTAAACCTATGACCAATGTCTTAAAACAGCAAATATTAGAACTTTCATACCCTGAAATTGTGTCTGAAAATCTATACTACAATATGTGATACCAAAGACGTGAGACGGAGTTAAGTTGGTGCTGCTCAGGAGACTTTTTGAGTGAAAGATTTTCCGCAGCGTCCATAGTGAATAAACATATAGAATCAACATTAAGTCTTAACAGCGATCAATAATGACCCAGCGAGGGTCAGTGTGTGGGTTTCTGCTGCTTACCTTTAGGGTAGTAAGCCCTCTTCAACCCGTCGTGGTGCATCCTGGACTTGCGCTCCTCGCCGCCGCCGCTCAGCCTTGGGCTGTGCTCGCCGTGGCCGCGATGATGATGATGGTGATCCCGGCGGGGAAACGTGTGCTCTGAGGCCATTCGGTCCCTCATGACCTTCGCCCTCTCTGATTCCAGGGCGATGGCCTTCTCCAGCAGCGACAGGTTTCCCTTGGCCATGTCGAAGGTCTCGTCCGAGCGGTCAGAGGCCACTGACGTGGTGTCTTCATCGCCCTCCTGGCTGCAGCTGGTCGGGTAACCTCTGGACGCAGGGCTCAGCTGCTCCTCCAGCTTCATCAGGTTCACCATGTCGGAGTACCTGGGCTCCCCCGGCGCTCCCTGCTGGCAGCTGTCATACCTGAGACGTAAAGAGGACGAGAAATTACCACGGATGTGTGTCAATCTATGAGAAAACTCTTGCGATAAGTTGAGGTTGTCGAGAAGTTACGAAAGGTCTAAAATTGTGTGGAGAAACAATGATTTGTCCGTGACACGAGGCACTGTTCGGAGGGCAGATGCTAATAGAGAAAAGTTTGTTGCTGGTTTGTTGTAAAGGAAGCGGTTGAACCGTGTGTGTATAGTCTGAAATAACTGTTAATGTCAGTTTGGGAGACACAAAAGCTCATTGTCTGCGCCTGCTTTTGTTCCACTAAATCAATGGTTGACCTGTGGGCCAGGAAAGTTTTCACTCTCACAATTTACATCAAAACTTTTACACGATTTCCACAAAACTACTGTTGATAACGACGGAGATAAAAGGCAGATGTAAGTACCAATTATGACCTTGTGGCATCTAGTATGTCCGCACATGAAAAGAGAGTGGCAAACCAACAAAACCGCGCCTTGTTCTGAGGCAGACTACTTGAACAGTCTGAATCTAATAAACTCACCCGATGAATAACATTTTAAAAATAATACAATCTAATTAATTTCAATGACACGTGTCGAATTGAACCTCGGTTATAATTCCACAGCTGCAGCCTGCGGTATCTGACCAGAACAAATATCTCTCTCTCAAACACAAACAGATGGCGTTCGTGCGGAAATGGCACGCTGGTGACATTTTTTTTCAAAGGCAACAAAAACAACAGTAGCTACTGTCGTCAACCTTGAATGAAGCAGGTCCCTGTTTATCCGGTGTAAGTACATCTCGCGTCTCACAGTGCAGCTCAGAGCATACATTCACATATGCGTCTCATTTTAACCAAATGAGTGTTGAAATAAATTGTTAGAAAACAAACAAAAACAAACCGTTTTGTTAATCAAATCTAGGAGTATATCTCAAACATTGACATATTCTTATAAAGGAGACTATTTTTGGTCTGCTTCTTTCCAACCTACAGGACCACATCTTTCAAAAAAGTACAGGAAGTTATGGCCCTTAAAAGAGCATTTAAGTACGCTGCACCCTCGGCTTAGAATCAGGTACAAAATTGTCTGAATCTTGGGGGACAAAGGACAACTGGCTGAAGATGTTTTAAAAGTTTTGTCTCAGCAATTTGTTATGTGTTTTCATTTTTATTGTTATATGTTTGTTTCATGGCTGTAGCTATGCTGCTGCCTTTGCCAGAATCTCAGTGAGACTATTCCTTTTTAAATTAAGGGTTAAATTAGGATAAAAAAAATCAAATAAACCAAATGTTAAATAAACAATCTGCTACTAAGTTTTCTTTTCATATGGGAACAGGTGGTTTTCTGGCAAGTCTGGCACTTGGTATTAAATTAGGCTCTGTATCCAGATAAGTTGTCTGAAAAATAAAAAAATCGGATCTTGCTTTTGCGTTTATCCCTGGTATTTTTTAATGTGTTACTTGTTATCCTTGTTGAGATCGGATCTCCCTCCTCAAAAGCAAAACCTGCGCCTGAGGAATTTGGAGGTGGTGGCGAATCAGCACCAGACTCCCTTTAAAAAATCATACATTTTGTGAGCCGCTGTGTCAGAGGAAGCTTTGTAAACCTTATGAAATGCTGTCTACAACAAATTCTTAATTATTTGTCCACGCTTTTAAATTCGGCATCTGTGTTGCTTTCATTTTTCACACAGTTCTGTTGAATAACTCATCTTTTAGTGTTTTCATGGCACCGACTATACTGATTAGAGTATAATCAGTAATTAGAGGGATGCCTCTTTATTTTTCTTTCTAAATGTAAACAACAACCTGTATTTTATAATGGGTTCTGTACTCGGAAACATATTCCAAATAGTAATAAATCCTCCCTTTGCCCTCTGTTGCTCTCTGTCCTCAATAGTAAAACCTGCACCTGAGCAGCCCCAGACTTCCTTAAAAAAATCACACATTTTGCGAGTTATTGTGTCGTGGGAAGCTTTATGAACTTATGAAACACTATCTATGACAAATTCTTAATCATTTGTCTGCTTTTGTCAATTCTGCACCGTTGTTGCTTTAATTTTTCGCATAGTTCTGTTGAATAACAAATATTTGGGTGCTTTAATAAACCTATTACAGTATAATCAGTAATTAGAGATGTTTGTCTTTATTTTTTTTTCTGACTCTAAATTTGAACAACAACCTACATTTTATTTTAAGTAGAAACAAATACACGCTGTGCGGATACCACTTTGTTGTATGAACTGGATTTACACCGACCTAAGATCCAAAAACAGCCAGACTACGTCCAGATGTGGGCAGGCAGATCCAATCAAATTCCAGTCATGATGTATTTACACCTTACAGATAACATGCACTTTTAAGGTTGTCATAGTACCAGAACTTTAAACTTTGATACAACACTAATATAAAAGAATAATAATAATCCTCGATACATCTTCAGATACTGTACCCTAAGCACACAAAATAGGATAGTTTTTTTTTTTCCTTTTTTAGTATCAAGCTGCACACAGTCCAGAAAAAGTGACTGAACACAAACCAACACCAACATTTGCAGTAACACTATTATCTGCTCAGCCTCGGGTTGAAAATCTGGTTGTTGATCTGTTTCTTTTTGTTTGTTTTTTCAAAGCTCTGGTACTTTCAATACTATCAAATGCAGACATTGAATCGCTTCAAACACGTGGAATCTGTACTTTTAACAACTTTAGTGTCCGGATACAGATCGCATTTTAATACCAGGGTCTGTGGGTGGGTGCCCACTCAGACAGAATCTCAGACACCTGCACCCCCCTGCCCACCACGCCATGTAGAGGAAGAGAAAGTAATTCCCTCAAGTCTGAGTAGATTTGCATGGACTGAATAAACAAACCATTTCAAGGCTAAATGCTAAGGTTACACTTTAGTGTTACTTTAGATTGCTGTTGAAATGCAGAGGACGAGGTGATCTGACTCCTGACAGAGCTGAGACCTGTGTCTGTCCTCAACACATAACAGATGATTTAATCACAAGGATCTGTTAATCAACGCCTGCTTAATCAATGTAGATCATTTGTTTCATCGATTGTCATATAGAAATGATTACACTTAAATCACACAATATGACAAAAATAAAAAAAAATAAAGGACCAACAAATATTTTCTTCTACATCTCCGATCGTGCTCTCATCCTGGATGTCTGCAACATACGACGGATTTTACATCCTCAGTCTGGAGTTACAGGGAGGGTCTCTTTTTCCCTATTATTTCTCCGTCTTTGTGGACATTTATTCACCACTCTCTTTATTTTACTTTATTAGACGCAAACTGCGACGCGCGGGCACTCGGGGTTTTTAAGTATTTTAATTGCCTCCGTGAGCCGCGTGTCACAGCTGTTAACTGTGTTGATGAGGGGGTCAAATCAGCGGGCGGAATTACAATAACTAACATCCTGTTGTTTTTAGAACGCCGTTACGCGTCTGTCTCTTTTCGCTTCGGTCTCTTTTTTTTTGCCCCGTGTCTCCCCCCTCCCTCCACGCCGCATCCCCAGGGGAGTCTGAAAACCTCCGACTGTTTTCTGCTATAAAACAACCCAGATTTCCTTTCAGTCAAAGCAGAAAAGAAGAAAAGAAAACCATGATGAGTAGCAGGTCGTACCTGCTCAGGTGATGCATCATCTGCTGATCTGTCGGGAGGTGGAGCTGGTGGTGGAGGGCGGGGCGATCGGACGTCTGCGTCTCGCTCAGCTTCCGAGCCAGGTCGAAGCACTGGTTCCTCAGACACTCCAGGCTGCTGAGGCACACCTCCTCCTCGCTCTCGTCCGCCTGAGCCCTCGCGCGCCCGTTGGCGTGGCCCCCGTCGTCCAACATGGCGCCCTCGGGGTACCCGTCCTCGGGCAGCATGGCGCCGTGGCCCTGCGCCAGGAGCTTCAGGGAATCCACCGTCTCCCTGACCACGTCGCTGTCGAGGTCCACGCTCAGCTCGCCCTTCCCGTCGCCCTGGTCGCTGCCGTCGTCGTCCTCGTCGTCCTCGTCCTCGCCGGCGCTGTTGGAGGAGTTGCTGTTCATCTCCGACTCGGTCATGGCCTGGTAGGCGGCGTCTTCCGCGATCTTGCCGAGGTTGAGCAGCGACTTGGCGACCAGCTCGTCGTAGTTCTCGTACTCCTCCCCGGTGCCGTTGCCGGCGCCGACGGTGCAGCTGTTGTTGTTGTCGTCCTTCAGGATTGGAATGAGCTTTGATTGTCCACTGGCTTTGTAGTGGTTCTCTACTGTCAGGAGAGAGAAAAACAAACCTCTCAGGTCTTTTTTTTTTTTTCAGGCGTCCGAACACAGAACTCATCGCACATCACAGCCAGCTCTCACAAATCAGCATAGCTTCACTCAGTATTTTGCACAATAAACCCGATAAACAGTCGGTAATTGGTCCAAAAGAGGAAATGGATTCATTTTGTAGATAATAACACAACCTTCTCATTTATAAAATATAAAATCCTGCAGATGAAAAGCAAACGAGGGCTCACACAGCCTCTGATAAACTCAGCGATGCTGATGAACCCCCGGATTCTTCCTCGTATATTTCTGAATACATTAGCTGCATCCCTCCCAATTATGATTCACTGTTTACTCACAAAAAACATACAACCCAGAGCTGTGCGGAGCAGCGCCGCTCTCCCCGCTAAGCCTCGCTGTTGATTTTGGGGACAGAGACGTCGAATGAGAGCAGAGAAATTGAAAAGGGAGGCGTGCGAGGTGCTCCGATTCGGGAGCCATAAATATTCTCAGGAGGAGAAGCCGAGCGCATGTGACACGTCCGCCGAGACGGGGAGGCGAGCGAGGGAGGGGAGGAGAGGGGAGGGGAGGGTGGGAGTTAATAACTCAGCAGAGCTCCTCTCCCGATTATTCGTGAAGCGCTGTCAGAAGCGATTGAGGACACGGGGGGTGTTGGGGTGGGGTGGGGGGGTCGAGGGAAACGTGGCGGGCGGGAGAGCGCAGAGCATCTGGTCTATCAGAGATTCAGCTCAGCAGCTCTCATCACTTCCTCCTCTAACACTAAAATGCAAAACAAGATCGGACAGTAGTTTGACCCAGAACCAGAACGTTAACCCCCCCGGATTCAAGTGTCTGTTAAAAGTCGCCGCTTTTTTGGGGGTTTCGGGGGAAAAGTTCCGGGTTGACTCCGGTAGAACGTGACGAGACGCCTGAAGAACTCAAACAAACACATCATCCTCTCAAACATCATTCTCAAAAACGTGATCTGTTCCTGAAAAGTGACCTCTCTAGTAATGACTGTAATTATTGTAAGAATGAAATAATTGCGAGGCCACGCAAGGTCACTTTTAGCCCTTTTTCCTTTGTACTGAAACAAGATGGCGCTCATTTGGAGAAACCCTGATTACTCATCGTACGTCGACGGTGTAATTCTGTATTTCAGACAACCGACAACCGGATCTGTCATCAACGGCGCGATCGTTTCTCTCACGTTAAAGACCCAACAAACCATTCAAACCAATCAGAACCTCTTTGTCATTGGATTCAATGGGGTGGACGACTGTTTCATTTAGTCATGGTTATCTTGAAGATTGCTGTCGGAGCCATCTGTAGTCAACATGTTGAACCCATGTTGTTGCCGCAAAGACCAGCTGGATGCCGACAGGGATACACCCTGAACAAGCCGATGTCTATCATAGGGTCGACACGTGAAGACAAACAATTATTCACTTGCATTTCAAACTCTGTTGCTCTGATTTCACAAGTTTGCCCTGAAAACACGCTAATTCTGGAGTCTTTGTGTGAACATTAGATTTTCTGCAACCCTCAGAAGCAAAGGAGGAAGTCTTGAGGCGTCGCAACTTCTGTTGGATGTGCAGCGTCTGATACTGACACGAGCCAGCGGGACACGGTACTTCAGGACCCTGGATGATCGGATCTGTCATCAACGGTGCGATCGTGTCTCTCACGTTAAAGACCCAACAAACCGTTCAAACCAATCAGAACCTCTTTGTCACTGTATTCAACAGGGCAGACGACCGTTTCATTTAGTCATGGTTATCTTGAAGACTGCTGTCGGAGCCATCTGTAGTCAACATGGTGAACCCTGCCGCAAAGACCAGCTGGATGCCGACAGGGATACACCCTGAACAAGCCGATGTCTATCATAGGGTCGACACGTGAAGACAAACAATTATTCACTTGCATTTCAAACTCTGTTGCTCTGATTTCACAAGTTTGCCCTGAAAACACGCTAATTCTGGAGTCTTTGTGTGAACATTAGATTTTCTGCAACCCTCAGAAGCAAAGGAGGAAGTCTTGAGGCGTCGCAACTTCTGTTGGATGTGCAGCGTCTGATACTGACACGAGCCAGCGGGACACGGTACTTCAGGACCCTGGATGATCGGATCTGTCATCAACGGTGCGATCGTGTCTCTCACGTTAAAGACCCAACAAACCGTTCAAACCAATCAGAACCTCTTTGTCACTGTATTCAACAGGGCAGACGACCGTTTCATTTAGTCATGGTTATCTTGAAGACTGCTGTCGGAGCCATCTGTAGTCAACATGGTGAACCCTGCCGCAAAGACCAGCTGGATGCCGACAGGGATACACCCTGAACAAGCCGATGTCTATCATAGGGTCGACACGTGAAGACAAACAATTATTCACTTGCATTTCAAACTCTGTTGCTCTGATTTCACAAGTTTGCCCTGAAAACACGCTAATTCTGGAGTCTTTGTGTGAACATTAGATTTTCTGCAACCCTCAGAAGCAAAGGAGGAAGTCTTGAGGCGTCGCAACTTCTGTTGGATGTGCAGCGTCTGATACTGACACGAGCCAGCGGGACACGGTACTTCAGGACCCTGGATGATCGGATCTGTCATCAACGGTGCGATCGTGTCTCTCACGTTAAAGACCCAACAAACCGTTCAAACCAATCAGAACCTCTTTGTCACTGTATTCAACAGGGCAGACGACCGTTTCATTTAGTCATGGTTATCTTGAAGACTGCTGTCGGAGCCATCTGTAGTCAACATGGTGAACCCTGCCGCAAAGACCAGCTGGATGCCGACAGGGATACACCCTGAACAAGCCGATGTCTATCATAGGGTCGACACGTGAAGACAAACAATTATTCACTTACGTTACAAACTCAGTTGCTCTGATTTCAAAAGTTTGCCCTGAAAACACGCTAATTCTGGAGTCTTTGTGTGAACATTAGATTTTCTGCAACCCTCAGAAGTACAGGAGGAAGTCTTGAGGCGTCGCAACTTCTGTTGGATGTGCAGCGTCTGATACTGACACGAGCCAGCGGGACACAGTACTTCTTCTTTACCCAACAGTCATCTTTGGCTTCTGTTAACCGTGATCTTTCCCTAACCTCAAGCTGGTAAAGTTTTTTTAGAAAAGAGACCGGTTCCCTAAAAAACACCACGCGAAATCTCCCGGGAAAATGAAGCCGAGTGATAATCCAGCACCGTTTCCATCCACTTTCAAGTCTCCATTATACACGAATGAATGAATAAACTCATACTTTTCACTTGTTTTGTTGGTGGTTGCAGCTCTGAGAGAAAACTAAGTGATCCAGCTGTCTTCGCAAAAACGATACCAACAATAACACCGCTTCGATGTTTCTGGTTGTCTAAATCAGTGGTTCCCAGAGTGCTGGACCACAGTCCCTTATGAAAGGCTGAGGATGTCACAAGATCTATTCCCATTGTAATGTTCGTTTTTAGTAGCATTTCACCACAGGAACAGACAAGGAAACATTTACATTCACTACTTTTTAATGTTTTATGTTTTTAAAAAGGAACAGGAAGACTAGCTGTTGTCATGGCGATAGCCAACAGGGATCCTAATAAGTAATAAACATCCATAACATTAGATTAAAGCATTAAGATTGTCTTTGAATCCAACTTAAGTTTTGATTCCATTAATTGCCAGTCATTTCTCATCAATAGCGATTCAATGTATGCAGAAGTTACTATCTGCAAAATTGACTTTAAAACTTTCATTTCTTCACGTAAACCTGTATTGTTTAATGACAAATCACCTTGAACCTTTAAAATAATCACCTGCAGGACCGTAGGGACTACGAATAAGAATATTATATTTAATTGTTAGCTGCAGAGACCGCCATTCCCATCATGAACTTAAATTAACTACATATGCTCAAGGGACTGGCAGGAAAGGGAGCGTGCATTTAATTTAGTGTTGCTGTTTAAAATGTTGTATCAGCATATGTTGTGCATGTATTGGCACTTATTTGTTACAGAGGTTAGCACCGATAAAAAATGTATCTAAAATATGACATGTTTTCACCTCAAAATGAAAAATACATATTGTTTTACTTAGAAAAAATGTTCGTTTTTTATTTTGGAGTGAACTGTCCCTTTAAAAGTTACCAAGCCTTATACTTTTCACTCGCATGAATCAAAACAAGAGGAAAATGCAGGAAATAAGCAGAAAAATCCAAACAGAGAATCATCAGACTCACCGTGCTGATGATTCTGCTCCTCCTCTTCCTCCTCCTCCTCTTGCTCGTCTTCCTCCCCCTCGTCGTCCTGCTCCTCCTCGTCGTCGCCGTCCTCCACCTCGTCCTCCTCCTCGTACATCCCCTCCTCCTCCTCCGCCCGCTCTCCTCCCATTGTCGTGTCCGCCCTCTCCACCTCCACCTCCTCCTCCTCTTCCTCCTCCTCCTCCTCCTCCTCCTCCCCCTGCTCCTCGTTGTCCTCCGAGAACTCGTCCTCCCCGTCGCCGTCCTCGTCTCCTTCCCTCTCCCCGTCCTCCTCCTCCTCGTCCTCCTCCACTACCTCCCCTTGCTCCTTCCCCTCGACTCCCGCCTCCATGGCTTCGTTCTCGTAGCTGGTGTAGGCGCCGGCATCCTCCTCCTCCTCCTCCTCTTCCTCCTCCTCCTCCCCCGGGCAGGAGGTGAGGAAGGGCCTCCTCTTGGCAGCCGGCTCCAGTGGCTGTTTTTCCAGAGCCTTCCTCTTCTTGGCCAGCGGGCAGCCGTAGACACTGGAGCAAGACAGAGGGCACATACATGATCAGCAGCCATCTTTAGTCTCTGATTTACCATTTGATCCTTCTGAGTATCTCATCTCCAGCTTCACCGGCCTGGAGTTTGCTCCTGTGCCACAAACCGGAGCCGATTCTCAGGTCAAACGAGTCTGAAAAACGAGCCAATCTGGCTGACACGTACGGGCCGGATCACATTTGATCCTAAAGAGTCGTTGCGCATCCAAGTGTGCCAACAGGAAAACCCTGCCCTGGTTGGCTAGTTTGGTTTTATATTATTTTTGGCCCTTGAGAACCTTTGAATTAAATGTTTTACAGACAAAAGACCACAACTGTTTGGATGAACATGATCTCCAGGCCTGCTTGATAGAAGCCCGTAGAGGTCAAAACATCATCAACAATCACTAAATCCTTCTGTGAACACTGCGTGCAACACTAATTTTGCTAATGTTGACAGTGTACTATGTTGGAAAATTGCACTGACAGTCATTAAGGTTTGGAACAATGGTTCCAAACTTCAGAAAAAGCTTCCGATAGTAATAGTAGTAATAGTAATATTACAAGGAACTGTTGTTCAGCCGTTCAGGCCAATACTGGAGAGCACACCTTTGCCCAAGCGACGTACGCGGGCCTTTTCATCGCTGCTAGTTATTCAATTTACAAAGACTACCGGCGTCTTTAAGGTGGAACATCTTCTTACGTTTTAGTCAAAGCTGACGTAATGAATCAATGAGCACACCATAAATGTTTTTTTGGGGGGGGTTTTTGTCCTCTTGCATGACAAGAGATCTTAAAGCGCTTAAACTCTGGGACACCTTACCAACTGAAATTACACTAATTTCAGATATAAAGTCATTTTCAGTCTACTCGATTTGTAACAACTGGTATCGGCCCTAAAAAAAAAAAACATTTCAGTCGACCCAGAGGAAAAAAAAACGCTCTGGATTTGTTTGCCTTTCTTTAAATCAGTCACTTGGGCGGCGCAGAGATGATGTCTGGGGAACTTGTTTTGCACGTGGGAAGATGAGTCACGGCACTGAAAACAGAAAAATCCTCGCCTAAGACAAGGTAACAGCTGCTTGCGGTAAGAGGCTACGGTAGACTGCTGGCTCGGAGGTTGTCGCTGTTGTTGTAGAGACGCAGGTAGCAGAAGGAAGGAGGATGCCAACTGAAAATGTGAGCCAGTGGCACTGTTATGCTTATAGCCTACCAGCAAGACAGACTTTGAATTCATCAAGATTGAAGCCTGCATTTGGGAAAAGCCATTCTGATTTCTTTGACCGCAGGGCGATGAGTTCACTGACAGCCCTGATTCACTGTCAAGACGGTGATTATTGTTGGAAGACAGAGCTGTCCAACACTCGCAGCAGCTTAAAAAATGGCATTCTATTTAAAAGGGAATTCAGAATTTCTGAAATCTGAACAACACAGTTTACAAAAACACTGTTGTTTAATTATTTGTGGTTTCAACATTTTTAAAAAAAAAATCATCTCCTGGTCTTAAAATAGCTCGCTTTGTCGAGATCACACCATAGTTGTAACGTTTCCAATTAAAAAAGCAAAGCTCATTACTGTTGAGATAAAAAAGAAGAAAAAAAAGTCATTAAAAACACAATAACCCACGGCCTCTTCAGCGTGCACAGATTTCACTTGACTTTCGATGTTTGTTTCTATTCGCTGATATACCAGCCTTAAATATACGTAGGACTCGCATTTTAATTTGAAACTCGTCACAAGATATAAAAAAAAAATGGATTCTGTCCTGTTCAGAGATGTTTTTCCAGCTCAAAGAAAAGTGCCTTTCGTCAAAAATAAAAAGCCAGAGTCGGATGGTGTACAGTTAGGAGGGCCATCAGGAGAATGAAAGGCTCTGTGAGTAAAGGTCAAAGGTCGCAGTGACTCCCTCTGCTGCCGTCCGTGTGTGAAGACACCGCAGCGGATATCCACTCGCCCTCGCCGAGAAAGGAGAATGAGCCCCTTGAAAAAAAAAAACCAAAGCTTATTCAACCGGGGCCTCAATTACGCAAATCCCATTATAGTCATTAACTGTTGGGAAAATTCTGCTTTAATTGCTCCAAAACAGCAAGCACAATTATACACGGCTTTAATGTAGATTTTAGGAAATCAATTAGTGCATTTCCATATGAAAGAGCTTATTTTGTGTTTGGAGGGCGAGTTGGAGGAGGTGACGCTGCTTTTTCTGACTGAAACCGCTGTGTGTTTGTCTGACAAACCTGCGGAAAGTAGAGCGTTTGGACCGCTTAACGACTTTGTTCTTTTTTTCCTTTCTTCAAGTGACAACGTGACGATGTTTTAATCAATGTGAACCTGCTGCTGAACTGCCTGCGTATGAATTATTAAGACAGTCAGTTACTTCTGGATCATTACTGAGATTAACTACGCTGAAGTCAGTGAAGGGCCGCTATCTCTTTTTTGGTAAAGGAGAGGTAGAGCTTTGGCGAGACGTATACGGCCCAGTCTCCGGGATATAATAAGCAATTAACATTTCTGAAAAACCTCAGATACGTCCGAGGACGACATGTGCACCAAACGCGGAATATCATGTTCACATTAAATCCTTATCGTCCATCCATTTTTGTGGCGTCAAAACCGGCTATTTTTGCACGGGAAGTCAGACCATCTCCATCCGTGATGGTTTAAAACAGGTGTTTTAAACCAAACCATGCTGTTGTCCGAACCCTAACCAAGTGGTTTTTGTGCATAAATCAAACCAGAGCATTAGCACAGCGTGGTGACAAGAGCGCCATTATCGGCATTGGTGTCGTCGGCAGCGGCGTCATCGGCGTCGTCAGCGGTGGCCAATTATCGGATCTGATATTCAAAATTTTTCTGATTATCATAATCACCGTTTTTGTTGTTGTTGTTTCTCTCACCAGATTGCAGATAACATCAATTAATTGAAAACGCTTTGGCTCTGTTGCAGCATGTGACCTGCAGAGTAACTAGTAACTAAAGTCATCAAATAAATGTGGTGGAGGAAAAAGTACATTTGCCTCTAAACGCAGTGGAGTGGAAGTATAAAGCAGTATAAAATTGAAATACTCAAGTAAAGTACAAGTACCTCGAAGTTGTACTTGAGTAAATGTACTTAGTTCAAATTCCATCACTGGTTTTTAGGTTTTAACGTCGACGTTGAGGTCTTCGATCGATTCAGCACACAGTATCTTATCAATCACGTTGCATCATGTCTGACTGCAGCAGAGCAGTTTAGTAAGAAGAGAAAATGTGTGAACCCCCCTCCTCCTCCTCTCTCTCTCTCTCTCTCTCTCTCTCTCTCTCTCTTTCTCTCTCTCCCTCCCTCCACATAATTACCATGCGTAGTCTCTCGCCCTTGTCTGCAGCATTCCCTCGTTTCAGATCTGCTTTAATTACCACCGGAATTTTAATTGGCGGGAGACAGCAAGGTGGCTGAGGTCACACAGACACGCACACACACACACGCACACACTCAGACACACACACACACACACACACACAGGCAAGCTGACAGCTTATAAGGTAAAAGATGGAGTGATCATTAGAGGAGAAGTACGTGTGAGCGTGTGTGTGTGTGTGTGTGTGCGTGCGTGCGTGTTATCTGTTAGAAATATACGCTGGAGTGTTACATGGTGAATGAAACTGATTAAATCAGTTTCTCTTCTCTCAGTCTCTAATCAATTTAAAATTCCATATTGGCTTCTCTGACATATCAAGTGTTGCCATTTCATGAACATATTCAAGAGACTAATTACATTACATGAAAGTGAATGTACTGAATGTCTCCCTGTGAAGAAATAGAAGCATCGTAATGCAAAATGATAATAGATAAAGTAATTTTCTGAAGCAGTGGTGTTCTCAAATAATTTCTTTCTTTTTTTTAAAACTAATTTATTATCAATTACATTTAGGATGGATTATTTTGTTTTTGGAGTATTGGGTTTTAAGCACAGTATTTCAACTGTTTAGTTTGTATAGTATTCAAGAAATCAGAACAGTGACACACAAAAAGCAAAATCTCATCTATCCTGTTCCTCAGGGGTCAATCCTCTGTCCTCTATTGTTTTCAGTTTACTTTCGTTAAATGTCTTGGAAACACAACATCGGTTTGCACAATATGCTGATGACGCTCAGTTTTATATTCTACTAAAAGTCCTGCAGTGATGTTTGCCAGATTAAAGGTGTTGGACGTCATAGAATTTATTATGACAAAATTACTTAAAATCTGAAATTCTTTAATTTTGCATATATTTATTAGCAAAGGCTTTTTAAAAAAAACTGTTAGTCATGATAGAGCTGTGGCTCTGTAGATGTCAATGCACTCTATTCACTCTATTCCTCGGTTGGTCCACCACTTTGGGTCCTGACAGAAATATCTTAAGAGTTGTTGGATTGATTGCCATCAAATTTGTTAATTATATTCATTGTCCCCAGAGGATGAATCCTACTGACTTTGGTTGTCCACTCACCTGTCCTCTAGTACTTTTATTAGGTCAACATTCTCAGTTCTTCAACACCGATTTATGCGACTGTGCGAACCATTATCACCACTGGAGCGAGTGGTGCATTTAAATTTTGTGTACTCCTAGTGTTCGTGTCGAGTGTGTAACTGAAAGTCATCGGTAAGTTGTTTTAAACTTATTTACGTAGTTAAGTTACATCGCATGCATAACATAACTACAGTTAGGTACGTAACATAGGTACATTCATAACTCAAGTTACATTAGTTAGGTAGTTATTTTAACCCAAACCACAATGTTTTCCTAACCTAACCAAGTAAGTTTTAGTGCCTAAACCCAACAATTTTCAACAAAACAGCTCTGTATGAACGCTGCTGGTGCACTGCAACTGTCATGTTGTTTAAGGAATCGGCACTGTACATTTCTCCGAACCACAGATATGTCAAATTTGAATGATTCATATCAGACAGATATGTTGAATTTCTGCTTCTTTGCCTACAAACCTTTAATTTTTTTGTCGTGACAACGCTAAGGTTCAGGTCTGGCTAGGTTAAGGCAAAAAGAACTTTTGGTTGGGGGTAGAAATAGATCATGTTTTGGCTGAACGTACATGCTTTTGTTGCTTCAAAGATGGCTGCAAAATGAGTCGACGTCTCAAAATTTCTGGTAGTTACCCCAAAGACAGCTTCAAAATGTTTCAATGTCTAATGACATTCCATCAGCCTCAGCAGCAGTTTGTGTTTACAAGCCAATTTCTGCCACTTTTAAGGCGCCTTGAATCCATTTTTGCCTCCGTGTGGAGACCTGGAAATCAATGTTTGTCTCTTTGTGAACACCTGGAAATCCATTCTTGCCTCCAATTCACCACAGCAACAAAGGGAGGCTGTGTTTAAATCCACCTATGTGCTTTACAGCATGTCCATAGTCAGTTTAACCCACAGTCAGGCCGGTTTCAGCCATCACTTGACTTGCTGTCAGAGCCTAAAGCATCAGCACTGTTGCTAAGGTACCTGCAGTTCAACATACGTTGAGCACTTACTCAGATCAGAACTGTTTGAGGTCACTACCCGTCAGCCAATCACAGAGATTTTCTGCAACTGTGTGAATCCTTATCCACCACTGGAGCGAGCTTTACATTTACATTTTGTTTACCCTCATCAAAAAAACTATGCACTTATTGATTAATTAATGTACAGCAGGCTGAATCACTCCTGGGTTTATGTCATCATATCATTATTTAGATTTAGATTTTAATATTACAATGTTTTAAAAAAAAAAAAGTGCCTGTCTCCCCATGGGACTTCCAGTTGCAGGGTGTTAATTATTAAAATGGTGCATTCAACAATTATTATCATAATATAAAATAGTTTTTATTGTTATATTATTACTTTTATTATATGTATTAACAGTAGAATTTCAAGTGACTTTAAAGTGTAAAATTAATCAAAAAACAAATGATAGTACTTGGTGAATGAGGACAGTTATACAGGAGCCACAAATAGCAGCTGCAGAGCGATAATTACATCTAGGTATGTGTGGTTAGGTGGGATCTCTGCCGCCGGCTATGCCACATGCCAACACTCATCGCCCTGGCAACGCTTTGGCACCAGCAAACAGGGGGAGTTCTGTGTGTGTGTGTGTGTGTGGGGTGGGGGGGGTATATATAAGAGACGGGTGGTGGCAGTGAGACGAGGGGAGAGGAGGGGGAGGAGGGGTAATGTGGGCGACACGATGTTCACATCCTATAAGAGCCGTTGCTATGGGAGACAGGCTGCATCCCTCCTGGTCCTCATACTGCAGCATCGGCACGGTGCTGTCGCCATGGTGACATCCTCCAGAGAGAGAGAGAGAGAGGGAGGGAGGGAGGGAGGGAGAGACAAAGAAAGGTAGGGGAGGAAGAAAGGAACACTGGGGGGGGAGAGGGAGAGAGAGACTCTGAGCCTGACTACACCCCCCCACACACCCCCACTTCCACCTCCACCCCCAACTCATTCAGCAGCAGGAACAACAGAAACTGTGCCTCTGCTTTGAGAAGTTATAGATCCCAGCAGGGTGACGAGGAGAGGTGGAGAAATGTTGTAGAGGTTGAGCATTAGGAATAAGATTAGGTTAGAGGAAAGCAGGCTATAAAGACCATATTCTCTAATTTCCTTAATCTCAAAGAACCCCCTGAAAAAAACCCATGCATTGGATTCAAACTGCATGCCTGCCTACGCTCAAGGGAATCACATGCTGTGTTCCAATTTCGTAGCACAAAGGACGGACCATGTGTCCCCAAAATAATATATATTTTTAGGCAATACCACAACACACAATATATATCTTCATGCTCTGAAATCTCCTCAAAGCACTTCATAAATGCTTGGACCGGGGCGTCAAAAAATCAAATATAAAAAAAAAATTGCCAAGTGAGATTTTTGATAAATAATCATCAGTAATGTGGATGATTATGAAAGGTTGAGACGAGCATTAGAGCAGTCTGGTACAGTATGTTCAGAGAATTACAGCCCATTCTCATCAAGACAACAACCACAGGAGGTCGACTGTGAAAGCAGCTTATTACAGTATGACCCATATTCAAGTTTCTTGTTAGGCGGCGATCTCTAGTTGCTGTAGTAATTATTACGGCAGCAAAGGAAGAAGTCAGGTGAAGTAGAATAAAGAGTGAAAGAGGCTGTATGAGGAGTAGGTCGTGGATGTGTTAACCAAAGGCTAGACTTCCACCCAGGAGACCGTTGTTCCATGTACAGTGTGTAACCAAAAGTCAGCAGTGAATTATCTCAACTTACTAACGCAGTTCGGTTACGTCACGTACCTACCTACAAACTTAGAAATAAGGGTTCCAAAAGGGTTTTTCTACAAGGGCTGAGGCTCTACCTGGAACCATTTGCTTCTGAAAAACCCTTTCCCGGATAAACGTTTTTTCAAGGGTTCTTGGTAACACTAATGGTTCCAGTAAGAACCATTTTGATCCAGAGAACCCTTTAAAAGCCCTTTCCTGAATAAAGGGTTTTAAAAGGGTTCTTGGTAACACTAACGGTTCCAGTAAGAACTATTTTGTTCCAGAGAATCCTTTTTTGGAGAAAGAGTTCTTCAGGGATTGTTGAAAGCATGGGTATTAGATCCTGTATGGGTTCTTTGTAGAACCTCTCATGGGGGGTTCTGGGTGGAACCTTACACACACAGTTCTAGGTATAACCCTTTATGTTGGGTTCTAGGTAGAACCCTCCAAAATGGTTCCAAGTGGAACCTTCATAAAAGGTTCCACCTGGAACCAAAGAGGGTTCTCCTATGAGGACAAGCCGAAGAACCTTATATTGGTTCTACTTAGAACTTTTATTTCTAAGAGTGTAGAGTTAGGTATGTTAGGTAGTTATTTTAACACAAACCACAGTGTTTTCCTAAACCAAACTAAGTATTTTTAGTGCCTAAACCCAACCACACTGCAACACAACACAGGGTATGCCTGTTGCTGGTATGCTGCAGCGGTCACATGAGAGGTTTTTGAGAGGCACGGGTAATCGATCTATTCAGTCGCTCGCTTATGAGGATGTTTTTGAAAATGACATCACTTTACTTTTATACTCCCTTTAAAACCAGGGAAAGGAAACCCTGCCAGATCACAATATCATGATATCTGCAACAGTATAATTTCAATTTTTGTTATCTAAAATTACTAATTCAAACCTGCACCCATTAATATTTGTATAAGCACGGTGGTAAAATGACTATTGTATGTGAAAGTAGTCACTCCACTCAGCTATACAGAACGTTTTAACATCCTTCAGATCATTGTTTCTGTCGTACAGCTCAGACTGTTTTCCTTCAGTCTCATCATTTTCATAATCGTCTTTTCTGGCAGCTGCAGGGAGCTTTTATCATTCACAAACCTCTGATAAACTCACTGTACTCGACCTGCCTAGCACTGAACACCGGAGATCGGCTGGTGACGAAAGTGGTTTAGCCTTGCTCCACATTATCAGTCAGCCTGCTACCACTTCACAGCTACTTCCAGTCTTTGTGCGTAGCAACTGCCTCTGCTGATCACGATCATACATGTAACTGAGAGGTCCTGTGACACGGACCTTGCGGTGGGTTTTTTTTTCTACAAACAAAAAAGAACCCAATCAGCAATCGAATATATCCAGTTTTGCTGCTCAAAAAAACGTCTCGATGTCTCAGTAAAGAATCTGTTTTTTGCTCAAAAGAATGCTGCAAAATTTCCTGGTGTCTCTTTTAAAGTATCTGGTTTTGAGATAGCAGCAAAATTCTCAATGCCTCCTTAAAAATATCAGGCTTTATTGCCCCAAAGACCACTGCAAAATATCCCAATTGTTGCTAAAATTGCCCAGTTGAAGAGTCTCGAGCAGTGGTCAAACACCAGCCAGACAAAGTTGGAGACTGGCAGGTGGAAGTGTGGTTTAAACTTGCTCTCCGTTATCAAGTAGTAGCTACCAGTTCCCAGCTATTTCCAATCTCTGCGCTGAGCTTGAATTAACACATCCTCGACTTATCTCTGTCCTGGACACGCTGAGATGAAGCTGATATCCATCTCCTTGTCAAATGACGCAGGTTAGATATGGTTGATCACTGTTTGGTAGAGTCGGAGGAAACTTCCCAAACTGTAGCTATAGAAGGGATGAAAATAAATCAGGCCGAAAAACAAGGAACTGATACTGTGCTCTCCCCCTCTGTGTCTTTGTAAAATCAGACGTTTGTGTACAGTATACTCCTGTGATCAGCCGATGATTAACTGATTAAGTGATTCAGCCGTTGTTTTCCCCAGAGAGGGAACCATCAGACGACCTACTTCTCTCTCTTTTTTCCCGGTCTGTCTGGCTCTACCTCTGTCTTTCCTTCTCTGTCACTTCAGTAGTTTGTCGGTGCGACTGTTTATCAGCAGTGATGAAAGGAAAAGCGGTCTGGCGGTGAGATTGCTACTCCTGTTTCCAGCGTCGAGAGGGAACTTTGAGCCTCGGCTTTTAAGTGAAACGTGTACGAGATGTCCTTAAAGGGACTCAGGAAATGAAAATCTACAATTCTGTGAGAACTGGGCAACTCCCTCCGCTGATGAAGCTCTAGAACAACAACCAAACGCACCTTGCAGTGAGATGCTTTTCTTACAAGAAAGAGCCAATCCAAAAGCCAGAATAAATGTTGGCATTGTACATTTCTGCAAACCACGGAAATGTTAAATTTGTACATTTCCGACCATCCAGATACGTTTCAATTTTCAACTGTAAGGACTGGTTAGGTTTAGGAATTAAAGAAAACTCTTGGTTAGGGTTAGGAAAATATCACCTATTTGCTGAAGATAACTGGTTTTGTTGCCTGAAAGACAGCAGCTAAAAGTTCAGATGTCTCAGTAAAAACATCAGGTTTTGTTGCCGTAATCCTAACTTTCTAGATCTCAAGCTTTGTCGGTGTGAAGCAGTTCACTGACAGAAACATGAAATTCATCTGCAAAAAGTGTTTCTAGAAGCCTGGTGACATTGGGACCACTTGCGGGGCGAGTGTGTGAGCTACTGTTAATCCGGGAAGCTACATGCTAACACACTCGTGCTAGTCCTGGTCACTAGCTCTCTGAGCTTCTTTCTATTTTCTTTGCATTGTGCTTTCAACTCATGGTCTTCGCAGGATATCTTTCAGAAAGAGATACTGAAGAGGTAAACAGCTCTCTGATGCATTCATGTTTATCTGACAGACTCCTGTCTCACGGCTGTCTGTAAAATATAACTCTGGAGCAGTTTTAATCCAAAAGAGGAGATTAAAAAAAATGTCTGACACACAGCTCATAAACTCTTGGAATCTTTTCTGGGTTCTATGTTTCCTCAAAGGTCAGCATAGTCAAGACAGCAGCGCAAATTCTTCCACCGAATCGAAGCTGATGATTTTCCCCTCTAAGAAAATTGCAGATTACTTTGAGTCGAAAGTTTGGCAGCTTTAAATGCTGCTGTAACCGGGCTTTTACACCATGAACTGAGGGCAAGACGAGGCATTTCATATATTATTCAATATTAGCATATAAGCATTATTCATATAGCATATTCCATACCCAAAGGCAACCCTGGTGCTTAACAGAGTGTAAACAGGCAGAAGCACAAGAAACAAATGATAAAACAATAGAAGCAAACAGGAGAACGTGCGCAGAATAAAAACAATAAGGGGAAAAAAAAACATTTTCTTTGCTTTACTAGCAATTTGTTCCACATCTGAGCAGCATAAAGGCGAAAGGCAGCTTCTCCATGTTTAGATTTGACTCTGGGAACAGCCAGAAATCCAGAACCAGGTTGGTACAGGGTCAGGAAGATCTGATATAGCAGATCTATAAATAGATCTGACAAGCATCTTGGACCTGAACTGTTCAGTGATATGGCAAAGCAACGGAACTTGAAAGTTGATTCTGTGATAAAATGGTGAAGCTTAACTTAAGTCAAATATTACCTTTTAGTACCTAGAACTCTGTAATAAGATAATGTTGTATTGCAGAGCTCCTGTTATAATGACGGAGCAGTGGAGTGAAAGACGGAGAGTGGAGGGGATTGTTTAAATCTCGTCTTTGTCTGCTTCCATCCTCTAAAAAAAACGCCATCAGAGTATTCGTAAGAAGGTGCGATTAGCGCTCTTATTTTGGTGTTTGACTCCGTGTGTGCCTGATGCTGAATTTTCCGGCGTGTCTCTGTGCCCTTCGCAGCACCATCAGTCTGCTCTGCCAGCGATTCGCCATCCTGCCCTTCTCATTATCTCCCTGTTACCTCGGGCGTCAAACCACCGCTGTCCTGAGCCGTGCAACCTCTATACGCCAGCCTCCCACTCACACACAGCAGAAATAACACCACAGAGATCCTCCGAAATAACCTTAAAACATCTCAGAGAGTGCCTTGATTTTATAATGGATGTTTAAATCAGGTTTTGCAAAAAGAAAATATTTAAATTCCCTCCTCCACAGCCTCACAGTCAGGCTTCAAATGATATTGCATTTTAGTGAAAACCTCTACTTCAATGCAGCCACATTACGCTTTGATTTATATTTCACCTGTCTTACAAAATTTATGACGTATCGACCAGAATGCATTTTGCAGCTTCGGTACGATGATCTCACTCTGCCTGCAGGTTCACTTCAGAGGGTTTCACACCGGACACGAGCTGAAACGATTCGTAGAAAGCGTCACTTTTTTTGAGGCGCTGCGCCCCCCTGCGTCTGTTGGTAATTCACCGTTTCCGGAAGCTTCAGAGATCTGAGGCAGAAGCTATCCGGCGGTCCCGATCCCTCGAGCGGCAGGACGGACAGCCATCGGTTTGGTGTGACCTGGAGACTTCACAGCTCCACACTTTGCCTGATTGGTTTTCTATCTGCGACCCCAGTGACCGAGCGCAGGATTCACTGAGCTGCAGGCTGCGACCTATGAACGCCGCCGATCCAGGAAGTCTGAAACCGTGACGCAGGCTCATTTATTGTTGGTACGATTTTGGTTTCTGAGCTGCTGGGTGAGACAGGCAGGGTCGTCGCCAACCCCACTCCCCTAGTAATGCTTTCTTTTGTCATTTCATTTTGTTCTTTTGAATAATTTCTGTAGGTTTGATCTCCCTACATGTTGATCTAAATGCCCGGAGGTGTCCACACATTCTTTCCTCCAGTAGAAGTACAGACACTTGTGTAAAAAAAAGACTGGTTAAAGTAAAGGGACTGATTCAACTTCTTTACCATAGTAAAAGAAGTACAGGCTCGTAAATGTCCTCCCCAAAATGCGTTCAAACTAAAGTAAGGAGTCTGTTTTGAAAATGTAAGGAGGAAAACGTACAGATATTTATGTTCAAATGTAGGGAGGAAAAGTGGAAAGTGTCAGAAAAATAAATACTGAGGTAAAGTACAGATACCTGAAGTGTTTGCACTTCTTCCCACGTCTCTAGAGTCTACAATTAAGTCATTCACCTATTATTTTTGTGTTGATGTACTGTGTCTCAAAAAGACATTATCAGCCTTTAAATAACTTGCCGTATGTAATTTGTGTGTTATCGCAGAAAAAATACCCAAGACATGAGCTTGGTGTCCTCAGTGTATAGCGACGGTCCCGCCTGCACAGTCGGCGGCTCCATGTCGCATCAAACCAGCCCGATAAGAGATGAAATCAAGGCTTTAGGAAATGTTTTATATTTTCAATCTCACTGAATGAAGCAGAAATATTTGAACACTCACCAGGAAGTCTAACAATTGCCGAAAATGCAGCAAGACGCAACCTGCCAATTGAATTAATTCAGGTAGGTTTTAAAAGAACATTTGGAGGAAAGATGTTCCCGAGCACCTTTTCCGCTTGTTTCTTTCAAGTAAATGCTGAAGAGAAGAGACTGAAACCAGAAATCTCCAAATCTGATTCTTGTCCGAGCCTCGGCAGATCTTCACGCTATTTAGCATTTAACAAAAGATGCTTCTGACAAAAGCACCGATGTTTTCTACTTTAGAACGGTGAGAAAATAAATGCATTATTTTCTTCACTTCACATGTTCCTTTCTGTTGAATAATAAGATTACAGTGGGGAATAATAATTACTTTTGACGCAATTGCAAAGCTTAAGACATACTTGGATGTCAGCGATGCTTTTCAGACTTCATTCAAAATAAAATGACATTAATGCAAAATTAGGCGATCAAGGAGCACCGGAACAAACGTCCGTAATATCAGGTGAAAATGAAATCGCTCCTTCCATCCAAAGTTTCTTTGACATCGGCACAAGAAACTGTCTAAATCTTTCATTATCAGTGTATAAAACATGTGGTGCAGTTCGTACCTGCGGTGTCTGGCGTACTTCCCGCTAACGTGACCGCTGCCATCACAGCCTGGGGTGGGACAGCTGAGGAGGAAAAACACACACGATAAGAACAAAAACGCAACAAATCGCACATTGCAATGATGATGCAACATCAGGGTTTGCTTCCATCGGAACCCATCTTCGTGCCTGGAGTCTTGTTTTTCAACTGCTGGTTCTCAAGCTCCGCCAGAAGTGTTGCAATTAGTGGCTTACTTGCAAATTGTTTGGAGCATATATGAACATACGGATCAATGATGGAGGAGCTGACTATATTGCTACCGGAGAGAAAACAGCCTGAGAAATATCTACAATGATTCTCTGCCTCCATCTGAATCTGTTAAAACAGCTACGAATCCAACCTGACTTCAGCCAGCGTCCTCCAAAAACAAGCGAGGTACAAACTTGCTTGTTAGATTTCCGATGGATTATTATTATAGGCTGTGCATAGCGTGAAAGAATCAGCCCAGTCTCATCCGAGGTTGACATTTGCACCAAACGTTCACATTAAATGATTATTAGCCACCCTTCGCATCAGGAGGTGGAGGGGACGGTGGGGTCGTTACTACAGCCAACAAGGCCGCCAGATGGTTCGAGTCACACCACTGGATATTTTTGAGGACACCTGCAGACATCGCCAGCTATTATGTGGCAACCAAAACCAGCTATTTTTCAGGGGAAGTCAGACCAACTGACCAAGTCAACCAATCCGTGATCGTGGCATGACAAGAGAAAACAAAAAAATCAATTGGCAGCATAAAGAAACGTTCAGTTGGGCCTACCCAACATTCTGCCACTGTACTAACCCAACGCATACCCCTTTTTCACTGGTCAAAAATCCCACTAAGATCAGGTTTTTGCGTGCAATGGGAATGTGTAAACTCTGCCTTTACACCCAGGTCAGATGACTCTGCAGTAGACGCAGGTTTTTATCACCTCGGCTCGGCTTGGATTCAAACGTAAGACCCGGGTGAACAGGATAAAGTCCACTGCACGAAATTATGACGTGTTATCAATATCCGGCGGTGGCGTGTAAATAAATAAGGAATTTGGGATGTGGTCTATTAAGGATGTTTCATTATCGGACACAGGGCCTAGTTCATTCCTATGAGGGCTGCTCAGTGGTGTTTTGAAGCCAAAAGAGCTCAACTTTCCAGCTATGACAATATCTGGATCACCAACCGAGCCAGCTAGCTTCCAGTTTAGCGCCCAACTACTCTCAAAGGGGGATAAAATAATTTAGTCATGCCGCTCTTCTGTTATTGGAACGAATGGCTCAGTGACGTAAAACGTAACAAAGTGGGAATGGGGTCAATAGGCGCTTTTTAGCAGGTTGACCCATGTGGAACGGCTAGTTTTGGTAGAAAAGCAGTAACAGATCAGGGCAATCGAGTTAACGGGTTCAACTTTTTCACAATGCAATCTGACCTCATCCACCAACGCACAGTGTTCCTGGTACATTCCTGGTAAGTTTTCTCAATATGATCATCAATATTGCAGTCGTGATAACTTTGGTGTCCTTGTACTGGCTTTTGAATCGCAGGAAGATTAGCCGGTGCCAAGGGCATTCAGGTAATGGGATCCTTTGAAATAAATAAATATATTATTAAACTTACACTATTTTACTCCAAAATTGAATATACGTAGGTTTTCTAAATACAGTTAAATGCACAGAAAACCACTGACTCGATTCCCATTGCTTGTAGATGAGTTTGCCTTTCGCCTTGTTTTTTTGTGGTGTGTAACGTTTAACATCACAAACGCACAGAACAGTGACAATCAGCAGATCATTAACCTCGTCTATTTGCATTCAGAAGATGTTAAAACTTGGCTCAAAAGAAGTCATATAAGTCAAAAAAAAATTCTTTGTTACTGGGCTAATAATGGAAGTAGCTAAGGAGCGAGACGTCTCGCCTCTTTCTCATCTCTGTTGAGAGTTGCGCATGAACAACAACAGCGATCAGGTATGACATGGACGCCAGTGACAATGATACAGTACTTTTTAATATCTTTTATTTCAGTCTATCTTTCAAACTCAATGCCGACTGAATGATAATCGGGCGCTGCTTGAATGGAGACGGATGGAAAAGGATTCACGCACCGACGTCCTTCATTTCAACATGTGTCATTGCATCGTGTCGGAAAAGGGGTGAAAATTAGCGTGTCCACCCAGGTGTGTCCAGGTGTTTCCAGCACCATTGTGCAGTCCTTAGACTTTTAAATAAGCCATCAAAATCATGGATCAATGACTCAATCCTGCTGTCTGCGATGGATATCAGTGTCTCACCAGTACCTGAATCACCACCTATGCGTCACCGTTGGGTTATTGTTAGCCTCAGGTTGGTAAATATGAATAAGTACGAAACAGGGTTAACTAGCATGGGCTCTCTGCAGTCCCGTGTTAGAGAGGGCACAGCTCTGAGAAAGGTGAGTGAAGTGGAGGACGTTACCACCGATTTTAAAAATGCTCACAGTATCTCCATGTGGCCTTAATTCGGAGAACTTCTCTCATTCCCCGTCAGCAGCACATGAAGCCTTTCTGTCTGGATGTTTTTGTTTTTTTTGTATCGTGGCTGCAGATTTCTCCGGAGCTCTGAGTCACACTGCTGCAGCTCTCAGGCCTCTCTGCCCCGAAGACACGCAGACCGCCGAGCCAACGCACGCCGCCTGCCTCCGGGGACTCCGCACCCGCGACCTCTGAACCCCGCACTGCGCGGCTCCACCCACCCTCCACCCAGCATCACCTGATCCATACGCTCCGTAACCGCGGGCTAAAACGAGAGCCGCGTGAAGACTTAACATCACGAGCGCAGGGAGGCAGAGGAGGAGGAGGACGAGGGAAGGGAGGCTGGTGAGAGCGAGGAGGGAGGCGAGGAGAGGAAAAAGATGGACGAGGAGGAGTAGAAATAGAAGCAGGGCGTGAGAGGAAGAGGAGGAGAAGCAAAGTGTGTGGAAAGAGGGTGAAGAACGGGAGGAAGAGGAGAGGGAGAGGAAAAAAACAGGAGGAAGAGGAGGCAATTTGTTCAAGGAGAGGCGGCTCATCAATCAGTGTGGGAGCAGAGAGTGATCGTGTCGACTTATTGATCCCAGCACAGCTCTGGGTGTGTGTGAGTGTGTGTGTGTGTGTTTGTGTGTGTCTGTCCGTCCGTCCGTCCGTCTGTCTTTAACTCCCCGATAAGACGTCGAACACTCCTCCCATTCATGCTATAATTCACAAAACGGCATCGGCGCAACCTTAACCTTAACAAGCTGCCGCGTTGAGTCTTAAAATCCTCCAGAATACATTTTCCTCGGCGGCGAGAAACTTCAGCTTGTTTCCAAAGCAACTGAATTTTTTTTCTTTCAGGAACTTTCTTGACTCCGGTATCATTTTTCTTCTTTATCTCGGCGCAGAGATGTGTATTGCTTGCTGACGTCAGCGTTATGACTCAATGCAGAGAGGGGAGCAGACGGAACCGCGGATGACTGTTAATTACCTCCCCTCACATCACGGAACGTTTTCATTCGTCTTAAGCTGGCAAAACTGCTTTTGCTTTAACTTATAAAAAGTAACGTATGCATCGGACAGCGTCACGGCTGTAGGAAAATGACACTACCCATATACAGATTGGTTCCCTATGAGTGTTTCTTTTACTGTGCTATTCAGTCTGCCACCAGGTTGGATTTTTCCCGCAAAAATGGAGGTCGGATTAGGCCTTTTGTTGCACATCGCCCATTGTGCAGGGATGAGACTATCAACTATCTTTCCCCCTGACAGTTACTTTCATGCACTACAGGCTGTACTATCTATCTCAGGTGGAACAAACTCTCCAGCTCCTCAAAAGTCCGGCCACTCTAGAGCTGCAACATCTCCATCTTCAGTCTACCGGTCTAGCAGGACGGAGATCACGTACAGCCACTCTGGAGTTGAATTTTAAAACTCGGAGCTGCGATGCGTCAGAAACTGCAGATCTGATTCCCGCTAAGCTGACAGATGTGATGTGTTTATTTAGCGATTCAAATTAAGTCGTGGAAGACTTTTTTTTAATATCACGGCCACATGTCTTTTTTTTCCCAAAAAATCTGCCGGGCCACAATGACAAATTAATTTGTATATGTTTATCCCCGCAGATTAGTCCGCCGCTGTGATGGAGAAAGCGAAATTGATGAGGAAATATTCAATGATCGCTCGTGACACGCTCACGGTGTTTTCGCGGCATTAACCGCGTGAGTCATTTCTTACTTCAAAGCGTCTCCGTCCACCTCTGGCCCTGGGTGCGCAGCCCTCACCGGCACCCATCAGATTTAATTTCTTGGTGAATCACGCTGAGTTTTCTGCTCCCCTGCTCAGGACTCGCACGGCGCAGACAGGACATGTTGTTTACAGTAAAGCGTTGACCTGGATCAAACCGGGTTCAACCATAATCTGCTGCACGCACCAATATTTGTCAGTTTTACTAAATGAGATTAAGCGAAGCAGAAACTACACGCACGATCACGCGCACGCACACACACACGCGCAGGTAGCACTCATATTCAGCAGATACCGTCAGCAGCTGCCGGCGTTGCCGCAAAATGCACGGAGTCATCAAAATGTAATGAATTGCTGGTCGGCATTCTTGTTCACGTAACATAATAACATGACCCACCGCTGACCTACAACCGAGTGTCATAATATTATGATTTCCTCAGAGTTACAACATCCATATTTCCACTTGGCCTCCAGCTCGGCTCCCTCTTCAATTCGAAAAATCTGGTGCAGCTTCTGCATCGCTGCCAGTGCACCGAATCAATCTGCCTGTTGGTCCTCCACTCCATCTCACGCAATCCAATTGGCAAAAGAAATCTTAAAAAAATGTAGGTAAGTTAAAACGTAATGTTTCTTCTTTACGTTTGTTTAGGTAGAATTTTCTATTTTTCTCTTGTCACAATGCTGTGCTTTAACTCTGGTGAGGTTTAGGCACAAAACCCACTTGGTTAGGGTAAGGAAAACAAAATGGTTTGGATTAAAATGTAATTTAATCTTGGTCGCCGTGATCACGGATGGAGATGGTCCAATTTCCCTTGAAAAATAGCCGGTTTTGGTTGCTACAAAAACAGCTCGGAATGTCCGCACATCTCCTTAAACAACATCAACTCTTAATGCCACAAAAAAAGGCTGGAAATGTCCACAGGTCTCCTTAAAAAAAACTCGAACTGCAGAGGAGGCAACAGAACTCTAATCATCCTGCAAAAAAGCAAACATGCAACTCTGGGCCGGTGGTGAGGTGGTGTCTGATCAAAATCCAGAAAAATGGCCCCTAGAAGCCAATTTATGTTTGACACTTTAGATACATTCTGCTGACATTTCCGATGCACGACTTGGAGTCTTTTTAAAAATTGCAGTATTGCTACTTTCAGGATCTGAATACTTCCTCCACCTCTTAAAAACCCCTGCTGCGCCGAGGCAGCCAGTGTAACATCGTCATTTAACGTTATGTCAGGAACGCCGTTTCATGTCCTTGACAAGTTCTTACGCTCGTTCCTGGGTGACGCGATCAAACGGCACATGTACACTGAGTTCACAACCAGGACATCGACGGCGCTTCATCTGAATCAACAAGAACAAACGCCTAACAAAACACCATCAGGGACAGATCAGGCAGGTCAGTTATTACCACATCGCGCAAATTACAGCATCAGACAAATTTATGAGACATGTAACTCATAAACATGAGATCACGTCTCTTAATGTTATTTTCTTTTAATGACTGTAAGGTGGGGACTTAATGGAATCCCAATAATTAATGATATGATGATGAATGTGTGGATCAGCAGAGGTTTACCTACCTGAACAACTCCTGTGTTACAGCTTCCACGGCAGCTTCAGACAAAGATGGAACAAAAAGATTAGTGTTAAAACTTCAACAATCTACAGCCAACCAACAGTAGTTCACACATCTACTGCATACAGGCTTCAGATTAACATTCAATGATGTTCAGAGTCGCAATCAATGTTTAAATACTTTTACCACATATGTCTTGCTTGTATTTTAAAGTTCCTGGAAGATGAAAAGGAACTTAAAAACGAAGGAATGTTCATTACAACACTAAATCTCGCTTTGGGGCCAGACTGTGGTGACAGCTGTATTGAAGTCCATGGGAGACGATGGAGAAACACACTAATATCCGACATATCTAAGTCGTATGACTTCAGAGGAAGAAATGCCTTTCAGAAAATGAAAGCACACACTTTAGAGAGTAGGTTAGCGACTGATTTCTTTTTTTTTTTATCAACATGTTGTTCCTTTCCTCAAACCTGTGTAGGAAAGGCTCCTGTTTGTGCTGGTGTTCACAATGTAAGTGTTGTCTCATCAGCGGAAATCAGTCGGACCTGCCTCTTTTGATCACAATATTTTCCGTCAATCATTCAGGTGGAAAAATCAGTGGTTAACCAAATTCTCTGAAGTACTTCCTTTCATTTTCTGGATCCATTTCTTCCTCAGAAGTCATGCGATGTGAATACGTTGGGTTTTTAGTGTGTTTCTCCATGCATCTCCCATAGACTTCAATATAGCTGACACCACAGTCTGGCCCCAAAGCGAGATTCAGGGACGTAATGATCCAAAAAAGGAAACTATTATTCAAAGAATGACTCATTCTGCACACAGGGGCGAATCCTAATTTTTTGTCCAATAAAAGGCAAGAGTTTATTCTCTTTATAACTTGTTTATTCTCTTTGTTAACAAGTCGCTCCCTCGCCGACTGTTTTTCGGCAAACGCATAACTATATGCCGATTTAAATAGCACTCCATAAACAGTTTCATGGGAATTTTAACCTATTTGTATGTAGTACAATGGTGGGGACTGCAAACAAAGGGACAACTGACTGAATTTTCATTATGTTATCAGTCCAATTTTACACAAGTCAGTGAAGGAAAATGATTTATTGTGATGTGATTCATGTTACAATTCTCATACATAAATGTTTAGTGTTGGAAGCATTCGAGTTGAGATTTGTTATGGCAGCATGAGCAAAAATAACCTTAGCGAGCATAATGTAGCCAGGCTGCCTACTTTAGCATGTGTCTTGTAATGTGCAGTGATTCAGAAGTCTCGAACAAGCCTATGAAAGGACAAAACGAAAGCAGACAGACTCGTACCTCTGACTCCTTTGGATCGTGTGCGATGGCGTTTTTTAACCACATTCACCTCCATCTGAAGAGGAAAAACACAAGTCAGCACTTACACTGAAAGAAAACATGCTATATATAATTAAACACATTATAGTGTTTCCTGTGCACAACCCTCCTAGAATAATCAATCTCAGTGAACCCAGTGGACTGCTAGCAGCACCTTAGCAACTAGCTACCTTGAAAACCATATTTATCACTTTAGCACACCTTAAAATACTTAGCTGCAAACTAGCCAACCACTAGAGACCACTTTGAACAGCAGGTGGTTGCTAAAACAGCTGGTATGATTTTAGATGCATCAGCAGCCACCTTTTAACATTTTAGCAAACACTGCTAACACTTTTGCAGCATCGTAGCAGTCCACCAGCTCCTGCAAAATAAAGATTTTTAAGAATCCAATGCTAACAAGCAACATCTCAACAGGTAAGCAACATGTTAGTTCCCACTTTCAAAATGTGTGATAATGGTTGCTAACATGTATGCTAGCAGCTAGCACCAACAGGACTGGCTTAAGCCTGTTCTTCCTTGTCCGATCAATGTTTGTCAGTTAAGTTGCCTACTTAGTGACAAACTAGTTGTAAAGTAATGATTTATTGAGTCTGGCTGAACCATTGAAACTTAAAATTAGGGGATGTAAAGACGTAAGGCTAACAGGAAGTGACTGTAGCATCACAAGCTGTAACATAACTCCCAAAAATAAATACTTTAGTGGACTAAGGAATATATTAAATTTAACTGTAAATACTATTAAAATATTTAGTTTTAATTTTAGATGAATAAACTCAGAAATACATTTGTTTTAGAGTTAGTAGGCTATGATTTCATAAAGTTTAGAATGAGTGGGAAATATCCAATTATGCTAATCTCGCTGATGTGATTTGGTCATTTGAAGTGGGTTGTGCTATTTTTGTGAAATATGTGAGAGACGTTTCCCAGTTTCCATCATTATTAAACTACATTTTATCACACGACAGGTAAGATCAGGGTGACCAGGCGTCCTGAAATAGTCAGGACAGCCCCAAGTTACAAGCAGCAATCCCAAAGCCCATTTAAAATGTTAAGTACTTATCATTGTGATTTTTGTGATGACTTTTTTGGTAACCCTGCAGCCGACTTGGGCAACAGCAGTTCGTATCCAACATGAATCATAGATGTCGTTTATATTGTTGTGTGCAGAATTAATGAACAGCTACTCCATCCATCACTGAGATGGAGCCCAGTGTCCTGGGACCTGGTGAACATTCAGCCGAAAACAAAAAACGTGACTGCAGGTAACTCTTCTCTCTGCATGTCAGCTTTGTCAGTTTCATTAGCTTCACGACAGTTTACTATGTGTAACTATTTAGTATCTGTGGATAAGATCTAGAAATGTGGTGTAACCTGTTTCAAAGATAAATCTCCGATTATTTAACACTTAGGTACTAATTATAACTGGGGAAAGTTTCAACTTTTGAACAGCTGGTTTAACGACCTCTGGATTCCTATAACTCATGCACTAAACAGAGAGCATGTTTTTACTTTCCCCTCGGTTGTTGTTGTTGTTTTTTTCCTATTTTTCTGCTTGTTCACTAAAGAGTATTTCTATCATTGTTCTGATGTTACAACAATGAATAGAAAATATGAAAAAAGAATATGGCAACTTATTAAATCCGACAAAACCAACGGCTGTTTGTGACGGCGTACCCACCTGGTCAGAGCTCGGTGTAGCACTGGTCATGTAGCTGAAGAGTCTTTATAGCAATTTCAGAATTTCAGAGGGCGTCTTCCAAAGTCATGATCTGCAAAAGAAAAACACGGTGACATCTTAGTTTTGCAGGAAATTAGATTCCTGTTTGGAATTTCCTTCAGAAAGACAGTGAACGGTGGCCCGCTCACTTCCTTTGGACATCTTCTAAGCTCAGTTTTCTCTGTGAAATGTATAATTATGATATTCTAATGACATTTTGACATTTGAGAGGCTCCTGCCAAATACCGTCTACACATTTTTACTGATAACTTCAAATGTGAAATCTAATTTAATGTAATTCATTCAGTCAATTATGTGTTACCCTGGAGAGGTTGCACAGGCGCACTGCTAAAAAACATTTCTGTGACCTACAGCATAACATTTAATTCATTCCGTCAATTAGGTGTTTCTCTGGAGAGGTTTAAAAGATTCACTGCTGAAAACATTTCAGTGACCTACAGCAGAGCCAGTGAATGACCCATAACGAGGCCAACAATATGAATAAAAGCAGTCATTTATAGCTGTTGGGGCCATTCATACAACAGAAATATTGTTGTAAATAATTGATATTTATATTTGACTTGCTAACGACAAGCTGTTCCATCGTTTCACTGCAGTAACGTTAATTATGACCAATAATGACTGCAGTCAGCCTTGGCTTCTGATGGGGTGTAAAATTCTTGCCTGTTCTTATTAGACAATTTTCTTGAAGTATTTTGTTAATATTTGTTCAAAGATAGAAGTTTTCAGGAAACTGTTGAAAGGAAGAACACGGACAACAGAGTTTTTCTGAACGTGTCAACTGTATGCTTGGGCTTTATAGCTTAAATGCTCAGTATGTAGCAAAACAAAAGACGTAAGTAACATGGGATCATGAGAGTGTTTGTCCTCATTGTTAAACAATAGAAATTAGTCCCAAAATCCAGAAAATAGCTTTTGTACTCTCGGTTTAGTGGGTTTGCAGTTAGATGACTGAAATAAGATCTGTGGTTAACACAAGATTGAGAGGTTTTCACGTCTTGTTCTACGACATAAAATACATCCGTAAATACCCCAGGTTAGGATTAAAAAGCGTTTCCATGTCTTAAAAATGGCAGTTGCTAACAAGTGTCTGAATGAGACTACAGAGGTAGTTAGGGACATTAGACGTCATCACAGCGAACACAGAGACTCATCTACTCACTAGTCCGTCTTTACTTCAGTTACAAACTATTCTAACTCTAACTTTAAAACTTGTACATTGATCAGGTTATAGTACTGCAGTAATGAATCCTAAAACCGGGAAGTCAGTTAGCATTTTTGCACTTCTGGTTCCCTCGTCTCAAAGTCAGTGAGTTTCTTGAATTGGTTTTTGGTTAAATGTCTGAAATTAGTTCTACCACAGGTTTAAGATATTTACAAGTTTTGTTCTACGCCATAAAATATGCCAGTAAATACCCCACGTTTGAATTATAAAGTGTCATTTTTTTAAATAAGGCAGTTGCTAACAAGAGGCTGAATGAGACTACAGAGGTTGTCGGGGACATTAAATGTTGTCATGCTGAGCACAGAGACTCATCTACTCACTAGTTCATCTTAACAGGCTGACTTAACATTAGCTTTTTTTTACTTTACCTTAATTTACGTGTCAAACAATCATAAAAGTGTTGAACAAAACATGTAAGTATCATAACATTTTCTGCAATAATCCAAAATCCAATTGACAAATCCCATAAGCTTCTTGTCAAGCAAACCAGGGCGATGCTAACTTCAGTTAGCCTACAAAAATATGCCATCGCTGCTGCCATGTGTTGCCAATGAAAATGCACCTGCGTGACCATGGGAGAAATGTTTAAAGACGAGGTGATGTTTAAAAGTTTAATTCACATTACGTTAAGTCACGTTAGTTCGTACTTTGTACAAATACAGGAAAGCTCTAATCTTTTCTTTAGACATTTTAATAAAGACCATCTGTCACTGGCCACATTAACAACTGCATTTATCTTACTCCTGAAAACGTCAGAAATGAAAAATATTCCTATTACACCAACCATGATATAAAGATTTGAAAATGATGATGGTAGAACAGCCGTGCTTTAGTGCTGAGAGGAGCAGAGGTTAACAGTGGATCACGGTTATCGGTAATTCCTTTTTTAGGACAATCATTCATCTGAACATCTCAGCCTGTGGATTAAATACAATTTTAAGTTTCAATGTGAGCAAACAATATTTATACAGTTGAAAAGTTTGGGGATTGACTTTGGACATCCAGGTTTCTAAAAGGAAAATATTTTTTTCATGAACAATGGTATTTGAATCAAAGCTGGAGTTTTTCAAGGCTCAGAGAAAAATGAAACTCTCCCGGTTGAATTATGAGTACAAAAGATGAATAACTCTGTGGGTGCACAAATACCATGACGGATAAAGAAGCATTTAGTTACAATACCAGTGACCTGGAACAAACTTTCAGTAAATATAACAATGGCCCTGACTTTAACTTCTTTTAAATACAGATTCAGAGCTTTAACATTCATTATTTTCCTCCCTGCACTTGCATGTTACCCTGATCTTTAATTAGCTGTGTGATTCTTTTAATTTCTCTTAAAATTGGGCCGGGTCAGATTGTTTAAAGATTCATTTTAGGTAGTCTGGACAGCAGTCTGAACTGTATCAGAGCAGCTGAGTAGAAACAATGCTGCTGCTAGCAGAGCGCTATGGGAGACAACTCAGAGAACAACAGTCCACGGACGGTCACGCTGAAACTGAAACTGTCTGCTCCGTGATTGTTTGAAGGGCGAGATGATGGATCTTCTGAGTTGGAAAGCCGCATCACCAGTGGAAGTAGTTATTGATGGCTGTGTTTTTACCACAGCAACCCATGCAGGTAGGTCGGTGATGTCTGGACACAAAAATCCAATCTGATCACTTGCAGATAATAGTGCAGGCAGTCTGTTATAAAGATTCCATTTGAGAAACAAATCTGATTCGCCTGCAGTCTGACAAGGCTTCTGAGTTGCTATATAAGGCTGCAGAAGCAAACTTGCTTTTCCAAAGAATCACCGAATCAATGAGCTAAAAATTACACCTTGTGTAAAATATTCAGCAAAAAGGAATCAGCTAAGTTCTAGATTCTGGGTCAATTCTGGGTCAATTTGATGTGAATGAGCTGTGTCTCAGTTCGGGGGCTGCATCCTCTGAAGGCTGCGATTAAAGGCCAAATGCATCACAGCGGCGCAACAAGGCCGTCCCATTTTGAAGGCTTCTTTTAATGCGGCCAAGGAATGCAGCCGAGGAATACGGCCTTCGTTTCCTGTGCCATGAAGAATACAATCGATGCATCCTTTGTGGCCCACCGCATCGCAGCATTTATGGCACGCAGGTGACAGTTGGATTTGTTTTCCCTGAAGACAACTCCGGTGGACACAGAGCAAAACAGCAGCCCAATACACTTTTAAATGCAAGTATGAGATTTCAAGTCACTCGAGTGGCTAACAATTATTTTAAAAAACAAGGGACCCCAATACAGGTTGCTAGGCAACAGGAGGAGTGCTTTGTAAAGTAAGTAAGGGTAAACCGCGGGGAGCCGGTGATGTATATAGGAAATTCCCCGTATATACCAGACCAAGGATGCAGCCCCAAAATTGACACACAGCTATGGTGTTTTCATCCCAAAGGCAATGATGAAGCATTTTGAGTTTGCTACAGCTTGGATTTGTTCTCTCAACAGGTTTCCTCTCCAAATTATGGCACCTGATGTCTGCGCAGTCACCAGAACGAAATTGTGGCATTTTTCTGCAAGCCACAGACACATTAAATTTGTACTTTTGATACGTATCATATCAACATTTCCACAATCTGTGCCATACATACATTGCCGTGGAGGGAATTGCAGGCTGCCAAGTTTGTGTAAACATTGTGTGAACATTTATAAGCATGAAACCACTGGTAATTTTAAACGGGACCTCTGGACACTTTTCCAGCCATATTTATGGTGACCGAACCAGGTACTTTAAGCCAAAACACGATCTTTTCCTAATCCTAACCAAGAGGTTTTGGGCCTAAACCTAACGGAACCATAACACATTGTTGTCACAGCGTGAAATTGAAAACAGAACCCAAGAAAATGTAAAGTTTCAGCATAGCCATGGTATGGAGAAATGTACATTTCCAACTTTTATTGCGGTAATTAGGTTGCTGAGGCTCATGGTTATTAAAGTATGTAAAACAATACCAAGCCGTAAGCCAGAGACAAATATGAGATGATGGTCATAGCAGAAGCATATTGTATTGTTGAATTATCCAGGAGACTCTGGTGTTGGTATGCTCAGAGCCTCTGTAGATGAACCCCGATAGCTAAAAATGGTGGCATTTCCAAGGATCTGTCTGAACTTACTTAATAATAACAGGCACTCGATAGTCTACTGTAAAGTTAGCAGTACATTTCTGGCACTTATTAATCATCGTTATTTTTCATTATCAGTGCAGCTCAAAGACCACTGCAACGCTACTACAGCACAAATACCATCCAAATGAAAGTATTGAGTTTTTATTTTTTGTTTTCCAAAATTTTAACCAACACAAAAATCTCACTCTGGGCTGTAATTATTACAGCAGAGCATGAGCTCGCGGGGAGCATTTCAATGCAAACAGCAACATAAAAGAGGGAAAGACAACACAAGAGACGACGGTTTGAAGACGAAGACGCGAACACAGCAGCTCTGCGTGCTTCGCTCCCCTCAGCTGCAGTGCAGCTCGAGGGGTTTGCAGCCTTAATATAAATGTAAATTCTGGACAGCCTCGCCTGAACTCCCAGCCTACTCCCATTATGGTGCCACAGCATACCGAGGCCGGGTGCATCTGAGGCCGCCACTCCACTGAGCGTGCTCCAACGCACCACCCTACATCAAACACAGTCTTCCCTCCCTCCGCCATGAAGAGCTCAGCTGAAAAAAAGAAAAAAAATCCTCCACCTCCCTGGAAACTATACGACTGAGTGGGCTGCACACTTAATGGGTGTGTGTGTGTGTGCTGCAGTGTGTTCATGCATGTGTGCACATGATGTACTAACCTCACCAGAGAGTCTGATGTGCGTTTCCATAGGCTGTGTCCTTGTTCTGCCTCTACATGTGCGTGTGTGTGTGTCTGGGTTCTTGTGCTTGTATCTTTGTGAGGACCGTTTTCAGTTTCAGACCTTCAGCAGGAGGACATTTTGGATTATCATCACATCCATGGAGATTGAGGACATTTTTGAGAAAGAAAACATTTTTTTCTATACAGTGGGGACCTTTTGAAAAAGTTGAAATCTTTTTGGATGGACAGTACTTTCGCATAGTGAGGACATGTAAGATTTTTTGTTGGAAAGGTATTTGTAGAAAGTGCATGGAGTGAGGACAGTTCTGAAATGACAGGGTATTTTTAGAAAAAAAAATTGGAATATCAGGACCTTTTACAAAAATTTGGGGTGGGGCAATATAGTTTTATTTCCACGTCCTCATACCAAAACAATTGAATATGTTGAATGCCAAGATTCTTAAAATACATACATGCAGTACCTGATTATTAAAATGCATCCCTTAACCTGACGATCACTGATTGGCAGAACGCAGTCCAGGTCCGGACCCAGACGCTGTCCTGTCCAGTCCTGGACCTATAACTTTTAAATTATTAAAAATTGTCACATTTTGGACAAGCTGCATTCTTTAAAAAGCAAGGAGGTTTCCATGATATAAATAAATGTTTTAAAAGTAAGGACATTTACGGATAATTTTTTAAAAGTTTTAGAAGGCCGGTATGTATTTTGGAGAACGAGAACATTTTGTCCTGTCTCCATTTCTTTCTTTCAAAGGGTTAAGGCTTGGAGGCTTGGGTCTTTGTGCTATCAGCGGGGGTCCTCACATGTATAGAAGTACAAATAAATAAATATGTGTGAGCATACACATCTGTGTATAAAAACGTACAATATTGCTATGTGTAACAGTAATGAATAGTAATGTTAAGGTATTGTGCTCGATCCTCTTGAGATTTTTCAGAGGATCTTTGATTTATTTTGGTGTTATGGAAGCCTACCCTGAATTATTGAAGCAAAAAACAAAAAAAAACATGCTCGAGTTGTCAGTCCCTGTGTGTGCGCTGTGTGCATTTCGGTGTGTGTGTGTGTGTGTGCGTGTCACAGTGTCCTATATGGCTGGATTGGTGCTGTGTGAAGAGGAGCTTCCTGCTGTTTAGTATTCAGTCCGACACTCTGCCTGTCTGGTACAATATGATGCAGAGCTCTATACTGAGACACACACTCCTATACACATGCACACACACACGCACGCACGCACGTACCAACACTTCACATCACATACACACATGTAGACATGCAGACATGTAGGTTTTGCCATTGAAATATAGCAACATACACTCTCTACCTGTGGGACTTTTCTCTCTGAACACATTCTGATACTGAGCCACTTGGACTGCCCCCTGTAGGTCAAATCCAACACCACACCTCACCCTGCTGACAGCTGTTTTTTCTTATCACTTTACCTAATAATTTGAAGGGTAACTCCACCAATTTTACACATAAAAGTGTGTTTACAGGTCTTCTTGAGCACTGCTGCATATGTGGAACTAGTAGCTTAAAGCCTTTTGTGGTTCCAGGGGACGCTGCATGTAATCTCCAGTGTTGTCGCTCAGTGGCTATATTGTATTATGGGTAATGTAGGCTCATTTTTCCCACATTTGGGAATCAATAAAATGGCCCAACAACCTGAGGACTCTATATAACATTCTTACAAATGTTGTCACAACTCCCTAAAAATGTTCCAGTTTCCTGCCTGAAGAGTGTGTAACACACCCAAACACAAACACTCAGGCAAATGTTTGTGTGTCGACACAAAGCACACACACGCGCGCGGTACGCGCACAGCAGCCAGGTGAGTTGTGTGTTTGCGGCGGAGCTCAACAGCAGCTCCGCGTTTTATTACAGCGGAGCACTTTTATCAAACCCAACAAACAGAAACACCTGGTGTGTGATGTGACGCTGCAGTGCACAAACCAAACAACACAACCGAACAGGGAGAGAGAGACGCAGTGCTTCCTCAGGTCTGTCTGCTCTGCTGTCTGTCTGTATGTACATCAGCAGAGGTTGTTATTCTGGACATTAACTGCTTATTAAAACGTCAAAATGCCTACAGTTGAGCCACAGCAGGCATGGTGATGGTGATGGTGATGGTGATGTGTCGATTGATCCATTACTTTGTGCCAAATTCAAATATCTAACCAACGACTGACATGGCAGGCAGATTTGTAGCCTAACGACTCTGCTGATCTCCTCAATTCTCATTTAGAGCCACCTACAGGTAAAACTTTCAACCTGTCCAGTGCAATATCACAATAGATCGATTGGCTCCAATTGTGATTTAGACATTCATAAATGCCCTCTGACTGAATTTGTTTTGTCCAATCTACAGTCTACAGTCCAGTCTACTAACCCAAAGTCAATTTAACTTTTTCCTACACAAATTATTTATTAGTGGCTATGAAATAACAACAAAGACTTAAGTTCATTTTCATGTTTCTGCCTCCCTCTTGAACAACTAGATATTTGTAGGTTTGTCCGCATCTTTTACCACCACCAACCCAAACTCCTGTTTCCAGGATTATGAGATGTTTGCTTTAAGTCTTTACCCGTCGCCATTTTCGCCTGAGTGCTGGATCGCTATGCAGACACGCAATTCTCAAAAAAGATAAGAAGGAAGTGACACGACTGTTACGTTATGCTTATTCTTAAGCCATGAGCACGTTCACATTGTCACTGTGAGTACTGCATATTAGCATTTAGCTCAAAGCACTGCTTATTTTCTGTGCACAACAAATAGCTTTTTTCTTGATAGCTTATAATCTAGCAGCTTTGGAGATGTTCTCATCAATACTGTCCTCATGAGACAGTATTGGTTGATTGTTGAGACTTACATAAGTTTACATTCCCTTTTCAAGGACTTCCTGTGGTCATGTTAAAATGTAAAACTTGTTACGGAGCTAACAGAATACAGCATGACTCTATTAGCACCATTAAAACCACTGTTCAGGTCAAAAGTCACCATTGTATTTTGTTTTTAACCATGACCATAAAGATTAGCGCAACATTGTACTTTCATTGTAGACATTTTGGAAAGATCTTCTCGACAGTCTGAGAGGCTCAACTCCGGGCAAACAAATTCCACATCCAAACCCAGCTGAGGTCGTATTAATAATATAGTACGCTGCCTGCATGCAAAGATGGCAGTAATTGTACTTTAAGTAGGAATTTTCTTTACATTTTAAGATTTTACACACAAAACTCAGTTCATAAAAAATAATACTTAACATTATTGTTGATCAAACTACCCAAGACATATACATATCATACTTAAGATGAGCTTAATATGCATATCAATAATAATAATCAACTAAAATATAATATCACTGTCGTCACACATTACTGTAAAAGGAGTGTGTCTGCATGACCACTTACTTCTGATACTTTTAGTACATTTGCTGCTAATACTTCTGTATGTTTACTTAATTTCAATGTGTTTCTGCTACTCGACCAGACTCTAAATGACTATAAATACTGTGTACTATTCAGCATTTAAGCTATCACAGCTGCTAAAAGATGACAGAATGGACCATTAATGAATTCCGTTATGACTAACGTACAACTGCAGTGCAGTTTGTACGCACACACACACACACACACACACACAAATAAAATAAAAGCAGCAGCAGTAGCCCTGCTGGTGTGACGCCCTGACTCCCTCCTGTACATCAGCCCCACTCCTGGTTTCCATGGAGACTGGACTGATCGGGTGATTAGCTGCATCAATTAACCTCTGACCAATCACAGAGAGAGCCTGAGCAGCAGCAGCTGACTGTGATTTGCCGATACGATCGCAGCTGAATTCAGACATCTGAGCGCCGCATGCTAAATAACAATGAAAGCTTATGGGAGTTCGGCATTAGCATAGTAAATCACATTCCTGCACACGTTTTTTTTTATCCCTCTGTTTTTTTTTTTGATCTCGTCCTTTATATCGTTCTCCATAGAGTAATCTTTGTGTTGCTGGTCTTTTAAGCTCTGCGGTCCTTGTGTTCACTGGCTGTCTGATCTGGAAAACTGAAATAAATGAATGAAGATTTGTGTTTTTGCGTTTGTTTGTGGGCTTCAAAAAAAGGGAAATGACTTTCCTGTTTTCATGTACCGCTGAAGCCGAAATCAGAAAAATATCTTTGCTCCGTTCTATTATTTTTAGAGTCTTTTTTGAGATTCCACTTTTCCAAACGCTGGACGGAAACATGTACCCACTCCACACATGAACTCGCCTGATTCCCCTGCAGGGTTTCCTGGCCGTCATGAACCCTGGTACACTTCACGTTCACCCTCTAAACCCTGTAAAAGTGGGAATGTGAAGGGGCCACGCTGCAGATTTTCAACGCCTGGACTCAAAACACAAGCGCCGGCCCGCTCCCCCCCCCCGCTCGATGACCAGGTCTGTGGTGTCATGTCAGCACTTCAGAAGAGATAAAGTCCTCTTCAGCCCTCAGACAATCTTCTGTCAGAGGATATTCACCTCATAGCGGGAAACTCATCGACTGTGAGTATCTGCGCACAGTCGCAATATTCAGTATCTGCAGGCAACTGTGTCGGTTTTTACAGTGAATTTCACTCTTCGTGATGATGATGAACGCATGCAGCTGGTTCTTTTGTGGGACTAGTCCAACTGTTGAAAAAAGGGTCAGTTTTAAAAAGCTGGTCAAGGCCAAAAGAAAGTCCTCTTAGCATTCTTACTCATCAAAGCAGTTTATTTTCACTGAGGTCAGTCTCTTTACATGCTACGCAACTATAACCTCTGTCTCTCTAACCGGTTATTTCACCCTTCAGAATCGCTTGATTGCTCTCCAAAAAATGTGAGTTGATTTCTTGGATGATCGGGTTAATGTCCAGAGGAGCGGGTCTGCGGGAAACATCTACTTTAACTAAATTGTTGATTGCAAATCATGCCAAAGAGGGTGGTTAATACCGGCTCCTTCGCTACGGTGGACAAGAAGCGCACTTTCAATTGTCTTGCCGATGGGAAAGGAGACGATCGCTTTCATTCATGTTGGTGCAAAAATGGAACGACTAGAACATGTTCTTGTTGGCTACGGTACTTCAGCTCACTCCTAAAGTCAGCTTACGTCAAATTTTAAGTTGCACGTTCCCTCTGCCGTGAGTACAGTGTGATTCATAGTGATGATGCGGCTAATCGCCGTTAAAACCACCAGTTTACACGCCTAGTCGCAATCAAACTGACATTTTTCACAGCGCAGACGACGCGGCCTCTCCCTCTCCCATCATTCACCTCTGTCTGCGAGGAGCGTGGGGGGGGGGGGCGGGGCGCTGTGATTGACAGGTGGAACGGTGGATGCGGTCAGTGAGTGAGGCTTTAATGATCTGTAACAAGCAGACGAGGCAGGTCGTCAGTGGCAACAGAGCCGCGATCGTTACCGCTGGATTAATGTGTGCGTGTAATCGGAGGCGATGCCGACTATAAACCCGGACAAAAGGAAGATATTTGACTCGAGGCTTCCTTTTCATCCAGACAGAATTCGGAGATGAGAGGATGTCACAGGTAACGGATTAGAGAGAGGTCAGGGGTCGCGGCGGACGGAGCGCGCGAAAGAAAAGTTTTGCATTAATCCCAAAGCTTCTAATTTGGATTCCACAGCTGTCGGTCTGCGCCTCACATGAATGATCTTCCACCGCCGCACACACTCCACGAAGAACAGGATCTACCCACGATGAGTCATTAAAAATGTGTGTGCGTGGATAACGACTGAGTGTGTGTATGTGTGGCTCTTACACTATGAGTCATTCGGAGCTCCAGAATAGAAAGTGGATGATGCCTTCTGCCGCCTGTGTGTGTGTGTGTGTGTGTGTGTGTGTGGGTGTGTGTGTGCGTGTGTGTGTGTAGGTGTGTGTGTGCGTGTGCTGGACTCCATTGATCAGAATGAGTTAATCGGATTGATGGCTGTCCTGGCAGCAGCTCAGATCTAATAAACCACAGACAGACAGTGAGACAGACAGGCAGACAGACAGACTGGCAGACAGGTAGTTCAGACGAGGTCTCGCTGGTTTTGGCTTGACAGTTTCATCGCCGACTCGACAGTAACCAGCTGATCCTCCGTCATGGAGGAGCACAGTCTGCGGGACAGATGTGATGCTGATCGTCTCTGTCAGTCTCACGTCGGCGTCTCATAAGCGCCGGAGCTACATTTCCTGCCGGATTGGACTTTTTCCTGTAATGCCGAGCAGACGCTAGCAGACTTTGGCCCCGAATTGGTCACTCCGGACTATTTTTAGATTCGTGCCCAATTTCTGCCAGATTGGTTGTCGTTTGAGGTGCAGTTTGAGGTCACAGCGCCTGATTAATTGCCTGAACGCTCAACCTTTAGCTCACAGATGGATTTCTGAAATGTCAGAAAATGTGGTTCAGTTCTATCGTGGGATTTCCCTCACGGCTGCCGCGGAAAGATCATTTATAAACGGCGATAAGCTTGTTTCAATACGACCGGATTGGTATTTTACATGTCGTGGCTGAAACTGTTGTCCTGACTGAACCTGTGCTGTGAAATAATGCCGCGTTCCAAACAGCTCTGATGCAACATCCTTTCACACAATGTCCTGCCCACAAAACTATCTCACTGGTAACATGTAACACTTAAAAACTTAGAAGCGGTAAAATAGTATAAATCTGCAAGGTTACTAGTAACTCAATTTAGCAAATAAATGTAGTGGAGAGGAGGTATAAAGTAGCAGAAAATTGAAGTACTTCATTTCCTCACTGGTTGTTTGACGCAAAGAGACTTATTTTTACTGCAAATGAATATCAGTCCCAAATATCGGTTTTCAGTCTCCTTGATTGCTAATAGTCTGAAAAAGCCATATCGGACAACCCCTTGGTAGGATGTGTTTGTAGATCCGATTAGATACAAACACAAGTATTTCCAAGTATAAAAGTGCCATAAAAATAAATGTTTAAGGCTCAGTTTAGACCAAAGATTCGCAACAAGATGTGACCATTTCAGAACATTGCAGGGAAGAACTGCAGCAGTGGGAACTGGCCCGTCTCGGCTCGATTCAGGCCAGGCTGATGGTGTCGCCTGCAACGCCTTGCTTGTTAATTCACCAGTGGCTGGTTTTAGAACATAATTCACGTCACCTTAAACCAGCAAATCATCACCGCGTAGCAAAGTCCGCTGGTTTAAATGATTCAGTTTTGGACAGAAGAAAAATATCAGTCGGCCAATTTTATCACTATCTTTACTTTTACTCAAATATGACTTTGCAGACTTATTACAGCAATGATGGACGGTCAGTTGATCTGGATAGCATTTGCAGGTTCTGGCTGTGCAGAGAGCCCGATTGAAACATGCTTTTGTCAGTTAACAGAACATACAGGACTGATAAAAACATACAGAGTCTGCCCGGGTTTACTCTTTAATCTGAACTGACCTCGCACTAATGTAAAGGCTACAGGTTAAATACAAAGAGAGATATTTAATGTGCAATTTGTTCTGCTTTCTGAGAGCAGTGACATTTTCTTCTTCGGTCAGATAGGTCAAGGGACACGTCTCCTACATGCAAAAGTTGCTAATTAGTTGCTAATTAGAGGCTGTTTGTAAGTCTAGGGGAGCTAGATAAGCAGCATTCAGATAAAGCTGCCTGGTGAGCCGGTTATCTTGTGCCCGGGTACATTCCAAGTCCTACCAAGCTCTTCTGCTCATGCATGGGTCGGACGTATTCTATTTTATGTTTTTCAATTTAAAAGAAATGGCAGTTTCTCATCATTTTGGACCATTGTTGTTACCATATCTTTGTACAAAAAGGCAATTTGGGAATGTTTTACTTGTATGGACAGGCATCTGCCAGTCTGACTGGATCACCAGTCAGGGGGGGAAAAATGAAGCCTGGCTGGCAGCCTGGCACCATTTCTATCTGCTCTCACATCTCCATTAATGACTAAATGAATGGATGAACTCACGTGTTTGTCCAGTTTCGTCAGCAACATATTTGGAGGAGGGGTTTGGAGGGTCTTCCCGGAAGAATTGTATGTGTTTCGATTTTAAAAAAATTGCAGTTATCTCATCATTTTGGACAAAAAGTTGGAGAAGCTGGCACAGAAAAATGAACATCGCAAAAGACCACTGGGGATTACAACAATTAGATGGGCAAAGTAATTTTGTTAGTTTAGATGCTTTCTACATTGATCTCTCTCTCTTACAAATTTCACTTTATTCTGGTGAGTTAAATGTTATTATAGGCAGGAACGACAGCTCTAAGGCTAACAACCTGGTTGCAAATAAGCTGAAATGTCATACACTGACGTTGAAACACAACAGCTCGGTTGATGACAGAGATCGGCACCAGGCCTGGTCGTGGTGATGCGAACAGACCTACGGGTGTGACCAGCAGTCTGGTCTGGTCTGACTGGTCGACTGAAAGTTGAGCCAGTGTTTAATATGCTCTGTCACACACACAGGTGGTGCAGGGCTGCAGGAGGAGGAGGAGGGTTTATGAATGATCACCTCCTCTGGACTCTGCAGAGAGCACACAGGAGATAAAGGAGGGTTTTTTTTTTCCCTTTTATTATTTTTCAGCTGAGTTCACCTGATCTCCATGTTTACACAGCAAAACAACCGCAAATCAGGTTGAACTGAGACAGGTTACATTCCCTGTCTCAGCAGAAAGAGAAGGTCGGACGTCAGAGGTCACTCAGCCAATAATCTAGTGGCACCAGAATAATGAAGATGATGGTGACATAATGCTGTTCGAGAGAAAGGTGCGTTTCTGGATTGTTTTTGGACACTGACTTTCTAACTGACAAAACTACTACCAAACTACACAACCAAATAACCGACAAGCTAATTGGCTAACAAACCCGGCGCCCTGACTAATTAGCTCAATAACCGAATAGAAAAATAATAGTAGTCGGACCTTGTCAAGGGCCTTGTCTGGCTTCCTCCCACAATCCAAAGACATGCAAAAGTTAGGTTAATCGGTTACTCTAAATTGTCCGTAGGTGTGATTGTGAGCGTGAATGTGCGCCCAGTGATGAACTCGCCACTTATCCAGGATATACCCCGCCGTCGCCCAATGTTAGCCGGGACCGGCTCCCCGAAAAGGATAAGCAGCTTCAGATAATGGATGGATGGATGGCCCTTGTCAATTGAGCATGTTTAATAATGTATAATTGGTGGTGAAGAACGTTGTTAAGAAGAATTCTTCATGAATCAGTTAGAGATAGGGGGAACAGAAAAAAGTGAGTCTGTCGCTGTAGTATCCATTATTCCATCCATTTAATGCGCCTTCTACGTATTTTTACCTTTTTTCAGACATAATCTATATTAGAAGTGGATATTTTTGCAAGAATGTTGTCAAAAATATTTGTTTTATCATCACAAAAGTTATAAGTTTTCTTGTTTCCATTTTTTTCAATTATATATACAGACTACCGCCACCTGGTGGTGTGGAGAGCTATTTCCTCTCACATAGGTGCAGAAAGTACAAGCTAGTTGTAATGTTTTGTGGTTTTTGGCTACTTGTTTCCTGTTATATTTTATAGATTCTGTCCTCATGTGTCATGTTTTACTTTTCACTTCCTGTCTTTGTTTGTTTTCCCGCTCTTGTGTTCTCATGTCCATACACCTGGTGTTTCTGCATTTGCTCCTCATGTCTCTGGTCTTGTATGTTGTTGCAGTTCTTCCTGTGTTCCTCGAGTTTCATCCTGGTTTGTACTTTATTCAGGTTTTGTCTCGTTATTCTTTTGGATTTTCCCCCTGCCTGTTTGACTCTTTTCGCAGCCTGGATTTGGATTTTTGGACTATAGCTCATGTTATTAAGGCTCTTTGTTTGTTTCTCTATCTGCCTGTCATTGTGTCTGCATTGGGTCTTGCATTTTCAAGCCATAACACTAGTTGGCCATCAGCTGTAGTCTCTGTGGTGTGTTCAAGTGCAGGTTTTTGGCCAAGACACAGGTGATGTGAGGCAACACAACAGCCGGCCTCTGTCGCCGCTAGTTCTTTGATGTTGATCTTGGTTTGGTGTGTGTCTTGGCCAAAATTCAATCTCTTTTTAGCTCAGGTTTTCTTTTCCAACATCTCCTAAGAAAAACATATGGCTCTCAAAATGTTCCACTGTGTTCCTCAGGTAGTTGCACATGTCTCTGTCATTTCGGTTCTTGGCAGGTAGTGTGCGTTGGGTTCATCAGCTGCCTACTGTGGCTGAAAATGATGCAGTACGTTACTGACAAAAAATACCAAAACAATGACCTGAAAGAGGCTAAAATGTCCTGTAGAGATTTTCAGCATTTTTAATATAATAGTATTGATTAGTGCAGCTTTAAGGGCAAATTTCACCTTTTTACTTTTTTTATTTGATCAAAAAAAGTACAATTATAGCACTAAATCATATCATTTTGGTGGCACTCCTTGATCTACTGTGAATAAATGTGCTTTTCCATGGCAGCATACTGTATGTGTAAACTCTTGACAAAAACACTTTGGTACAAACTAAAGATATTCACCAGAACCCAGGAAATGAGTCCTTTCCTGCATTTCAGATGGCATGTCGCCTGTTTTGTGACACTAACTGAACAATAAAACAGCCATAACGTAGTTTAAACATCAGTTAGCAGAAATGGGGTTTCCAGTGAATTAAATCATCTTTTTATACAAAGCGTGTAACTGCCTGCTCTCACCCTGCAGCGAGCCGTCCTTCGCCATTTTTCTCTATTTGCTGTTGATTTACAGATGAGCATCAGAAAGTTTAAAAAAACACATCAGGATTTCTGCGTCACTCCTCTCTTGACTCTGAGTGCGTCTTAAGTGTTCGAGCCGCAAGATCCCGAACTTTCCTCCGGTGCACTGCTGATGTTATAAAACCACTGCAGCAATAAAACTTTTTATATTAAGAGACTTAAATGCAACTCTCTGTACACTCAATCCCAGCATGAATAGTGAAGATATTTTCATGGCTATATTAAGGTCACTGGAGGCTCGTGTATATCTACTGTAGAGAGAACATATTATATTCCATACCTCACCCCAGTAGACTTTACATTGCTGATTGGATTGGCTGATGATGGCTGGATGCGTTCCAGGTTGTACGTCATGCTGTCACTTGATATATATTGTTTGATGCGTTATTGCAGGAGGGGTTTAGCAGATGATTCTGCTCAGATCTTTAAGTAGAAGTAGCAGCACTGCAGTGTCGAAATACTCGGTTGCAATTTACAAGCAAAAGTCATGACTTAAACCTTTATTTAGGTAAAAGCATTTGCATTAAAATGAACTTAAAGCACCCAAAGTAAAATCATTTATTATTCAGATACTTCTGGATTATAATTACTGATGCATTAATGTGTTCATCACTTAAATTTTAAAAGCTGGTAACAGTGGTTTTAGTACTTTTTTATCAGCTGTAGCTTGTGAATTTCTCCTCAGGGATCAATACACTTTTATCTTAAGCTATAACATTACATCAGAATGTATTGGTTGATCATGTTTCATATTATGAAGCTCCATAAATGTTTTGTGGACTACGAAACTTCACCTGACTTTCCATCAGCATGGGGCTGAGTAGATAATGACTGGATTTTCATTTTTGGGTGAACTTTTCCTTTGATTAAAATTTTCACATCACTACAATTCAGCCCAAATATTCTACTTTTTACCCCCACTACATTAATTTGACAACTATCGTTACTACTTTTGCTGATTTGGTTTAATAATGTGAAACATAATCAACCAAAAAAAATTGTGATTAACATAAAACTTTATTGATCCCAGAGGGGAAATTCACCAGCTACTGTACCCAGCAGACAAATAAAGCTGTTAAACTACCGTTACCAGCTTCAACATTCAAGTGATGAACACATTAAAACATCTATAATTGTAATCCAATAATAGAATATGATTAACATTATTCTGAAATAAGTCTTCCTGCCACTTTCCATCGGCATGTGGGTAAATACATAATGCGAACATTTCATTTTAGGGAAAACGGAAATACCAAGTAAAGTACGAATACCTCAAAACTATACTTAAATACAGACCTTGGGTAAATGTATTTAGTTTATTTCTGTTCTGCTACATCAGTCCAGTGTTACATCAACAGAAACTTGTTCATTTACCTACATTTTACTATACGGGAGTCATTATTTGGCATAAAGTTCCAGAAAATCAAGTAAATGCTTCAAGAATAGTATAGGCACGCAACATTTAGTGAAAACTGAGTGGATAAACTTAATTAAAGGTCCCATAAGGTCACTGCAGACCGCTTTAGTGAAGTGTTACTTCAGCATAAACTCATATTAATGTACCTTAATATTACTACAGGGGTCAAATATGTGGCAAATCAAGTAATTATTTAGGCAAATATTTTAAGACTGAGGCAATAAATTTAAAAAGGTCACTGCAGGCTCACTAATTAGCAGCACAGACACACTTTAGCTCGCTGGAAGCGTTACAGCAGTATGTCTAAATGTCTGAAGTCATGTTTACTCCAGTTTAAGTCGAGTTAACTTGCTATTTTTTTACAGTGTTACATTAACATAAACTTGTCTATATTTTACTATGCAAGTCAATTATTTGGTGGAAAGTGTGGGCTAGATCAATTAAACATTCAGACGAGTCAAGAATTCAATCAATTTAAGGTCCCATAAGGTCACTGCAGACTCACTAATTAGCAGCACAAACACACTTTAGCCTAACCGAAGTCGGGTTAACTTGCTACTCTGTACTTATTTCTGTTCTGCTACTTTAGTCAAGTGTTACTTCAAAATAAATTTAAATTAAATAACCTATATGCTATGAGCGGACAAACTTAATGAAGAGGTCCCATAAGGTCACCGTAGACTCACTAATTAGCAGCACAGACACACTCAAGTTTACCTAAACTCAAGCTAACTCGCTATTTTTTATTTATTTATTGTACAATTGTCAATTATTTGGTGTATAGATTCAAGCAGATCAAACAAATACTTCAAGGATAGTATAGACACAAAGTAAAAACTTGATTAAAGGTCCCTGCAGACTACTTTGGTCAAGTGTTTATTAAACATAAACTCATGTTCATATACCTTTACTTTACTTTACAGGAGTTAAATATTTGGTTTGAAGATTCAAGCAACTCAACTAAATATTCAGGCAGACACTTAAAGAATAGTATAGACACTACAAGAGGCTACATTTGGTGAAAACTTAGGGGATAAACTTAATAAAAGGTCCCATGAGGTCACTGCAGACTCACTAATTAGCAGCACAGACACACTTTAGCCCAACTGAAGTCGAGTTAACTTGCTATTCTACACTAATAAAGTGTTACTTGAACATACACCTATGGAATTTTACCTTGATTTTCCTATGGGAGCCAATTATTCCATGTAAAGATTCAAGCAAATCAGGCAAGTACTTCAAGAATAGTAAAGACACACTACTTTTAGTAAAAACTGAGTGGATAAACTTCAACTTAAACTCATGTTAATTCAGCTCAATTTAACAGGAGTCAAATAACTGGCGTAAAGATTCAAACAAATCAAGTTGATATTCAAGAAAATCAAGTGAACACTGCAGGAACAGTATAGACGCAGAGCACATTTAGAGAAAAATGGGTGGATAAACTTAATAAAAAGGTCCCATAAGGTGACTGCAGACTCACTAATTAGCAGCACAGACACACTTTAGCCCAACTGAAGTCGAGTTAACTTGCTATTCTACATTAATCAAGTGTTACTTGAACATACACCTATGGAATTTTACCTTGATTTTCCTATGGGAGCCAATTATTCCATGTAAAGATTCAAGCAAATCAAGCAAATACTTCAAGAATAGTAAAGACACACTACTTTTCGTACAAACTGAGTGGATAAACTTCAACTTAAACTCATGTTAATTCAGCTCAATTTAACAGAAGTCAAATAACTGGCATAAAGATTCAAACAAATCCAAGTTGATATTCTAGAAACTCAAGTAAACACTGCAGGAACAGTATAGACGCAGAGCACATTTAGTGCAAACTGGGTGGATAAACTTAATAAAAAGGTCCCATAAGGTCACTGCAGACTCACTAATTAGCAGCACAGACACACTTTAGCCCAACTGAAGTCGAGTTAACTTGCTATTCTACATTAATAAAGTGTCACCTATGGAATTTTACCTTGATTTTCCTATGGGAGCCAATTATTCCATGTAAAGATCCAAGCAAATCAGGCAAATACTTCAAGAACAGTAAAGACACACTACTTTTAGTAAAAAACTGAGTGGATAAACTTCAACTTAAACTCATGTTAATTCAGCTCAATAACTGGCATAAAGATTCAAACAAATCCAAGTTGATATTCAAGAAACTCAAGTAAACACTGCAGGAACAGTATAGACGCAGAGCCACATTTAGTGCAAACTGGGTGGATAAACTTAATAAAAAGGTCCCATAAGGTCACTGCAGACTCACTAATTAGCAGCACAGACACACTTTGGCTCGGTGGAGGCATTACAGCAGCACGATGGGAACACTGACACTCTGTGACACCCTGTAGGAATACAAAATATCACACACAATAGCCCCAGCCCGGATTATCATATCCCATTAAGCTCTGTCCTATAGCTGCTATACATAACAATACGGGGCTTCACAGCACCCTGTAGGAACATTACGGATGTATTACCGGGATATTATAGGACGTTATAGAGCAGCGGGTGGCTCAGAGTAATAATAGAGAAATTGTCAAATGACTTTGATAATGACACATGAGCGCAAACACAATCAAAAGGTGGCGTAAGGTCAGCGCAGAGCAGGCGGCAGGAGCAGAACTGAAGTAAACTGGAGTGCCAGACGAACATCTCTGCATGATGATGACACAATATAAAGAAAAATATGAGGATGTTACAGGAGACAGGGCTACAGGAGAGCATCACAGAGCAGACAATGTCCCCGCACACACTGTCAGAGGAAATATCAACAGAACTGAGCTGAGGAACAACAGAAGCATGACTGACACGCTAAGAGAATATAACAGGAGGGGGAATAAAACGGTAGAGGTGACCGGAGCCGTGCAGCCGCGTAAAGACGCGCGCGGGCAGCGTCACGAGCCGCCGATTATTATTATAGCAAACATTACAGAAGAAAAAAGACACGGAACGTACTGAAATGGCGAAGATGGAGACTCCTCTATCTCTGCCTCTTCTTCCTCCTCTCCTCTTCCTCTCTGGTCGGAAAGTCTGCAGCCTTCTTCACTCTCTCTCTCTCTCTCTCTCTCTCTCTCACTCTCTCGCTCTTTCTCTCTGCCAGGCTCTCTCCACCGCTCTCTCTCTCTTTTGTCGCCGTGATATCTGGCCGTGCCTTCACTGGAGGGAGGGAGGGAGTGAGGAGGAGGAGGAGGGAGGAGGAGGAGAGGAGAGGAGGGGAGGGGGGGGACCCAGACACACAGACAGGAGGGAGAAGAGGAGGATGATGATGGCGGTGATGATGAAGATGGTGGAGGGAGACTGAGACACTGCAGCAGCAGGAGAGGAAGAAGAAGACGGCGGGTTTGCCTCTCTCTCTCTCTCTCTCTCTCTCCTTCCTCCTCTGCCTTTTCCTCTTTTTTTTTCTTCTTTATTTCACGGGGACGCGCACGCACAAAAAAAGAGGGCGACGCGCTCAAGAGAACGAGCGGGGGCGCGCATGCAGGCTCTCCAAGGATGCCAATGCATTCCCATCCTCTCTCTCTCTCTCTCTCTCTCTGAATTAATTCAAGGCATGTAGACTGTGTGTGTGTGTGTGTGCGTGTGTGTGTGTGTGCGTGTGAGCCCTGCAGTCAGTCTCTGGGTGTTGTTTGGATTTTCCAGCCCGCAGACCAGATCACACACACACTCACGCACACACACACACACACACACACACAAACACAAAAGTCTCTACAGGCGTTGAAATGCATCAGTGTGTAATTTCCTTTGTTCGGCTCTGTGCAGCAAAGCCGTCAGACTCCAATTAAAACTGAAACTTTATGATTATTAGTATTGATAAATCTGAAGATTAACAGATGATTAATAGGCGATTCATTAAAAGAACTTCCAGGCTGTCAGATTGTGAAACCTCTCCATCCTGGCGTGACACTTTCTTTTGTCTTTCCAGCCCTCCGACGGGACATTCGATGAGCTTCTGAATCAAACTCCATTCAAAAGAAATCCACCTTTTATTTTATTTATTTTTTTGTGTGTGCGTGACATCCAGAATCGCTCTCCACAGTCTCCGTTGTGCAGCATCTGTAGGGCGGTCACATTGCTCGCAGATCGAAGAACACGTTCGGGGATTTCAGGGCTGGCTCGCTCAGTCCGTATAGAACGGAGCAGCATGCAGCGGCTCGGTCTGCAAACACTCACAGTGGCAGCAGGCTCCCTCTCTCTCCCCGGCAGAGACTCGGTTTCTCCCCAGAGAAACGCCGGCATCGGCTGGTTCAGAGTGCCCTCAGATGACATTCTGTTACCGTCAGGTGACAAAGACCTCTGAAGGAGGGGGGCTGAATCAGAGGTGGGAGTCAGAAGATGCTGTTACAGAGCCACAAAGTCTGCGTGGGCCAAATACAGTCTCACATTTGAACACAGTGGACAGCCATTTGTTCCCCGGTCAACGCTAGATCTTTCCAGAACCTAATAACCACGTGGTTGTGATTATTACTATGAAATGATCAAACCATGATCTCTCCCCTAAAGTTAATTGAACCTAAGTCATGCAGAGCCAGACCTCCGCACTGTGTCGGTGTTTGAGAAGCGTCCAGCTGCATTATCACCCTGCCACCCTCAAGGAAACTGAATCGAACGCAACTGGATTTGGTTTTTGTCTTTGAAGACGTTTCACCTCTCGTCCAAGAGGCTTCATCAGTTCCTGCTCGCTTGACTAGGCTGGGACTAGTCCAACTAGCCGGTGTGGAGGTCCAGCTATTTAACCTCTTAGGAGGCGGTCACAAGGCCACTGATGTCTATGGGTCGCATGTGCTCCATTATTGCCAACGACAGTCGTTAGTATGGTCGTTGGGGATGGTATCCCCAATGACCATCCCCAACGACCATTAACGACTGATCGTTGGCAAAAACCAAATCCAGTTGCGTTCGATTCAATTTCCTTGAGATAACTATGACATGGATGAATGAGAATATTCACAGGCTCACTCTGTGGATCTGGGATGCAGTGACAGAGCCCCTGAAAAATAAAAAAAATGTTGTGTACGTGGGGAGACAACCAGGTCAGAGCGACTTGTCGACTGTAGTGCGTAGATTGCTCGCTCAGAGGTCGTTTCCCATAGGGACGGGGATTTGGAAATCGATACCAGGAGAGGAAAATTCCAGCTTAAATAATTAAAGACATATACAAACAGTTTACCTCCGTTGAGTCAAACTAATCGAATGTTAACCACAGCATGGTCGGAGGGGACTTCCAGTGATGCGGACCGAGTAACAGCGTTCGGTGTTCGGAGCTCACACATTTTCGTTGCAAAATATTACACTTCAGGGGAAACGCTCGGGGTAAAACGGCTGCTTAATCCTCTAAAAAGAGTTAATAAAAGAGAAAAGAAAAGAAGAACACTGTGGCTAGCAGTGCTGACAAAGCACAAGATGGTGGCTCAGAGACGGCGGAGCTGAGCTACCAAGCCCAGGGATGACCAAGGCCATGGCTGCAATAGGTGATCGAAGCAAACTTGGAATCCACCCTACGTAAAATTGGAAATATTGCGAGAGGAACTGCGAGACTGTTGAGATGGAGAAACTGATGGAGAAGAAGACCAGCCGCAGACGCAAAAATCCACGGATAGCTGGCTTGCCAGAATCTTATCATTTATCCATACGTTTTATTGAGTCGTAGATTCCCAAAGTTCTCGGAACGACCACCGAGGTGGTGAAAGTGAAGCTGGAGAGAGCGCAACGAGTGTTGGGGTTTGAGAGAGGAATGAGATGGCTTGTATTCAATCTTAAAAACAAGTGTGTCTTCTGTCGTGTTGGGGGTAACTTGTTAAAAAGTAATCCGTTTGATTACTCGGATTACTTTTTGTTTGTACCAAGTAACATGACGCGGCAGTTCTGCAATTCAAGTAATCCGTTATTTAGTTGCCATCCAGTGCGCCTGAGGAGAGGCTTTTTAGCCTTGGAAGTCTTGTCCTTAGCCCCCAGAGGAACCAACTGTCAGACACATTTTGAGAAACTTCTTCTCCTGCGTTATAATCACTACTTTAGAGTAAAGTAAACTTGAGAGAACAGAACATATGCTGGGTGAGTCTGTGTGTGTGTGTGAAAGGCCTAAATTCACTTATATAGTTTGTGTGTAGGAATGTGTTTTGAAAAAAGAACAAGCCCGTACACGATCGCATTTGTGCTTTAATCGTTTCTATGGAAGCGCTCGTAGTTTATGGGTTCATTAGTTGCATGTCTAAACATCATATACTCAAAAGAGCCCGCGTTGTGTTGTTTTCATAGAAACAGCTGGGCCTGATACTGTCTCTGCCAGTCAGATTGTGAACAAAATGTGCTGTATATGTTATATTGCGTCTGTCACTCCTGTTATTAAGCTGTGGAGTTACCGATTGTGGGCCGTAAAGAAGGCTTCAACATGACCGTAGAGTCGATACATCCAACGGTACATGTACAGCTGGCTACATACTGTCTGGACAATATAAACCCACATGTGCAACGAGTCACAAAGAGGTTTTACCATCATTTTTGTTAACTCTAAAGTACTCTTTAAAGTACACATTACTTTTCTCAGTAGATAATGCAGCAACGTAACAATGGTACGTAACGTAACAACTTTTTAATGGCAGTAATCTTGTAACGTAATGAGTCACCCTTAAAAGGAACGTTACCCAACACTTCCCTGTTAGCAAAACCCTTTTTTTGCTGAATGTATCTGTAATCTGATTACATCTTTTTTTTTTTTCAACCTGTAGCTGTGATGTAAAACGGTTAACTTTTTTGGTATCCTCATTACGTAATCCCGTTACATGTATTCCTTTACTCCCCAAGCCTGACGATATTTGCTCAGCCATTCACACGCAGCGGTTGGAGGTTGTTATTCCGCCTGCAGGGTGATTCGACGTGCAGCTGGGGGATCTGGGGGATTGAAACCACAGAAACTTCCGGGCCAGAGGTGCCTCGTTTTGAGTTTTTCCCGAGTCGTTCCGGCTGCATGAATTGAAAATGCTTGTAAAACAGGTGGATGAGAACACATATTGTTTTCTGCAATATGGCGATAACGGCCCTCGTAGACCATTTCTCTGCAGGAAAGATTCTGTTTATTTTGGAGGAGGCCAACCGACGGAAGGTATACGGGGGCGAGTAATTGCTTCAGGACAGTTGTTTGAGTTTTCTCACACCTGATGGTTTGAATGAAGTTTTCTTTCATTGACGTGTTGTTGTTGCAGCGGGACACATTTTTCTTCCTCTCTCAGTATAATTTTCCTTCTGTCCATCATCCCTTCATTTTCCTTTAATTTTTAATTCCATCTTTGATCATTTACCTCCCTCGTCCTCCCATTCATCCTCTCCGTCCCCTCGATCCTTTCATTCCATTTCCCAATTTTCGCCTCTTTTTCTGTCGCCTCCACCCATCCCTCCTCTCCCTCTGCCCTTCCTTCCAACTCTCCCGTCTTCCCCCTTACCTTCCCCTCTTCCTCTGATTACGCTCTCCTCCCCTCATCCTCCTTTTATCCCTCCTCTCTCATCACTTTTCACTCCCACATCCTTCTGGCTGTTTATATCCTTCCAGTCATCTGTCTCTTCCTCTCTGCATCCCTTCGTTCCGCTCGTTCTCTCCTCCACCTCTCTCTCTCGCGATCTCCTCTTCCTCTCCTTCCCTCCGTCTCTCTGCTCTGACAGCGGTGTGAGCTGAGGACACGGAGACGGAGGGAGAGGGGTAGAGCGAGCTTGGCTTAAACAGGCTGACCTAGTTAGACTCTCCCTTCAATAAAACATTGAGACTGAGAGAAGAAACACACGGGTCTCTCTCTCTCTCTCTCTCTCTCTTTCCGTCTCTGTCTCTGTGTCTCTCCACCGTTGCTTCTTTTAGCGAGTTCGCTCATCGGTTCAAGATTTAATCCATTTACAGCTCAGTCAGTCTAAGCAAAGGTCGAAGATGGTAAATTTGACTAAATATTAAATATAGAAGTTGTAGAGACGTGTCATTTCCTCAACACTTTCCGATGTTCTTTTTCATCTGTGATAAGAAAATGGATGTGTAGTTGGCAGCTCGCATCCTTGACCTGCACCTGCACTTCAAGACTTTTCTGTATAAATTAACATGCTACAGTCGAGCCTTTGCCGAACATGTTTGCACCGCGCTGATCAAGCCGAGGAAATCTCGCTGTATTTCGCAGTGTACCTGAGTGTTTAAATCTGGAGTCTGTGGCGCATGTCTAATGATGCGTTTCATGTCAGTCAGCAAAGATGGGTTTGGCAGAGTTGAAGGGGGGAGTAGCGGCAGCAAGTGGAGTAAATACAAGTATGGCAGAGCTTATGGCAGCATAAGGCTGGATTCACACTGGATCAGGAGGTGCGGCAAAAAAAAACACAGGCTTTTCCCATTCTTCAGCCAGCCAGCCGAAAAAGGTGTAGCCGTATCAACTTTCGGAGAAACGCAGCCCGACGTCACATTGCGGTGGCCAATCACATAAGCTGGTGATCAGATTCTCAGCATGAATGACTAAAAGCACAGTGGATTTTAACGTGATGTTTCATGTGTATTTATTCAGCTTGGATTGGTGCAACAGTTTAAAATACATCATTGGATCCAGAAGATCGGTGTGCTTAACCAGCTGTGGCAGATCAGATTATTTTCATTCAGTTGATGAGGTCAAATGATCAGCGGGGGGTTCCCAACACATCACACACATGGACCACGGAGTGACACTCACCACCACACAAGCCTGCGAAGAAACGCTGCACCACCGGTTTTGGTCTGAATGTACCCAAAGTGCGTCATCAATGTTTGCAGAACAACTTTCACTACCAGAAGGGGGAGACAAAAATTCTGCACTGCAGGTTTAAACAAAAGTAGAAATACCACAGTCGTAAAATGCTTAGTGAGAAGTACAATGTCAAAATTTTACTTGCATAAAAGTACAGACGTTTCCTTGGCAAAATGTGCTTCAGGTATCAAAAGTAAAAGTTATCATTATTCAGAATAGTCACATAATCTGACCACAATAGGTGTTGACCCAAAAGCACAACCTGAGACAGTCCAGACTTTACTGAAGTAATTCAGGAGATCAGTCAACATGGCAAACATACACAAAAAGGGATCAGGCAGAGGCAAAGGTCAGGTCCAAAAACCTGAGGAAAGCTATCACTAGGAAGATGCTGGAACGTTTGCAACAAGGGCGAAAACGAACTGGCCAGAAGACAGAGAGCAAGCAGAGGTGGAGATAATAGACACAGTTAGAAAACCAGGGAGGGGCAGACGATCACAACGGAGGGAAACATGTAAGGGCGGGAAGGTGATCTGAAAGAAGAGGAGAGTTAGATACCAAAATAAAACAGGAAACAGAACTGTAAGAATGAGGGAAAACCCCTAATATGACACCACCTCAAATCAATGTTACACTGATTCCATGGACAGTGGAACGGAACAGAAAACGGAGCTGTAAAAAAAACTGTAAAAGACAATTAAAGTAATTGTAGACAATTGTGAAGCGGCTTAGAAAAGAAGAGTTAAAGATTTAAATAATCGTTCCGCCGTGAAATGTTCTGAAATGTGGAATTTTGGAGCATTCTTTTCAAATTCGCCGTTTGAAAACATTTTTCTGTCTTTCCCTCTCGGTACAAAGCAGGGGGCTAATGAACACGAATCTGTCACATACCAGTTGCTAAGTGAGAATCAATTTACTGGGTGTATTTTTAGACCGGTCTTCATTTACATCCACTCCTCTTTTCCAAATTGTGCATTAGAGAAACTTCTGCCCGAATGCCAGAAAATGAAAACAGCTCACAGATCTCGGGCTGATGGAAAAATTCTGAAAAATTAACACAGTGTTAATGCATGTGAGGTTGTCACGGTAACCCTGAGGTCTGTGAAGCATTGAAGTGGAACCTGAAGGAACCTCGATCAGGTTCGGTCAGGAACAGTATGTATAGAGGTGTAAGACAGCCCAGACACACACACAGCAACACTCTCTGAACCAAAAAACACAAAGACAGTGAAATATGCACTTTCTTTTTACTCTGACTTTTCATATATTGTTGATTAATTTGACTCTTCCAGTTATCTTATCTCCCAACATCAGTTTTAATGAATGAACTCAACACTTCCTCAGAATTTTCACTTTCAACCGTGCAGCCATCCCTTATTTGTCTCTTAAATGTAATTTTCTGGTCATCTTAAACTATTAATTTGCTCATTTTGCTTTTTTAAATTGTTTTTATGATGCATTCAATTTTCTTAATGTCTTATTTGTAATGTGTTTCTATGTCTCTGTAAAGCACTTTGAATTGCTTTGTGCTATATAAATAGGCTTGCCTAAAGGTAGGCAAAGGCTTCAAGCTATTAATGTGGACATTTTGTTAGTTTTATATCAGTCACAGGACAATGCCTGGTGTTGATCTCATAATCCTCATAGGCTCTCAACAATTCTGCCCCGTGTTGTCCGTGTATATCTACAATATATAATAAATAAACAGATGTGTAGATGTCAAAGTATAAAAAGCCTCTTTAGAAAGATTTTCATTTATGTTAGGCTCAAACAAGGGTAAAGAAGCCCAAATCACAGGGCAGAGAGGGAAAGTATTGCCTCGGAGATCAACTGTCGATGAGTGAGTTTTCTCACACCTGATGGTTTGAACAAAGATTTTGTTCATTCACATGTTTTCTGTTGCAGGACTTCTATCTGAAGTAGTTTCCTTTACTCACGTACCTCTTTCCATCTTTCTCTAATTTTCTTCCATTTCTTCCATTTGCACATTTCCTATGCATCATATCAACATCTCTACAATATATTTAATTTCACATTAATCTGTTCAGATTACATGTCATAAGATGACTTTCATATGTGAAAAAGGAGACATTAATGTTGTTGTTTTGTCACCAAGGTGTAATTGGACATTTAGCAGCCATCTTTAAGACTATAGAAGCAGTTTTTTTTTTAAAGACAAAACATGACCTTTGCCTAACCCTAAGTACTTTTTGTACCTAAACTTTGGACCACATTAGGTAATTTGTCTGAGTCAGAACTGGGTGCAGATCCAGACCTTCTGGAGGAATAAACACTCTGAGTCACATCGGATTCTGCCATTATACCGACGGGAGGAGAGCTCAGAGATTACTTTTTATCTTTTGGGATTAAAAGGTGGATTTATCTTCACTCCTGTTTATCAACCTGACTGCAGCAGTGATCCGCGGAGGTGACATAACAAGTGCTTTACTTCATGATCATTACAGGGAGGAGAGGGGGACAAAAAGGGAAAGAAGGCTGGTGAGTTCTGAGTTCAGTGGGACGTTAACCTGAATTAAAACACACACCCTCGCCGTTGTTAGCTAGATAGATCATGTACAGCAAAGTAATCTGGCTCAGAAGTTATAGCGACACGTGACCAAATGAAACACATCATTGCCTCGTAAGTTGTAGATTTCTCTGGTTTGTACATGTGGGAAACATACAGTATGATGTAAGTACACAACTCAACAAAATATATAGGCCTCGTCATTTTTTGACATTTTAATACAGAAATCTTGCGAGCGCAGTGTGGTCGTAAAATAAAATTTAAATTTGAAACATAAAGAAACAGAATGTTTTAACTTTTAACATTTTCACATGATGGTCATTGTATGACACATACAGGCACACAAACGTACAGCGCCAGCGTTTACTCTGGCAGTTGTCCTTGCGAAGAGTTTTGTGGCTTGATATTGATTGGAAGCACAGCAAAGAGGCAATGACCGGAGCAGCGGAGTGGAGATTATGACATCACCCTGTTGTCGTACTGATGGAATTTCTTCTGTGTAAATGTACATTATATTAAATTTACTCTGTACAAGTAATTTCCACCCCCTCTGTTTTGTTTTTTCAGCCGGCCTCTTGTGCCAGTCGTGGTCGGCCATTATTTGAGCGCAGGCTTTTTATATGAGGATTTATGACGCACTCGTAGACGGTGACCTTGTCGTCCTCCTCACTGTCGGCCGCGGGGGCACCTCACATAACTCTGACAATAAAACACAGACGTGATGTTTACTGTGATAGATTACAGAAACTTGAGCAAGTTTCAAGCCTCTGCAGGTTGGCTTTGTGTGCTCACATTCACACCTTTACACACACACACACACACACACACACGGATCCGTCACCCTCACACCGATCTAAGCTGTTTAATCAGATTTCTGTCGTTCCTACCTGTTTGGATCTGAATCAACAGACACAAGCTGTCGACTGGATGAATTCAGAGACACGCTCCCCCCCTCCTCCTCCCTCCCTCCCTCTCTCTCTCTCCCTCCCTCCCTCTCTATAGGTCTGCAGTGTGTAGGTGTGCAGCAGTGTGTAATAGGTTTTTCAGTGCAGCTCTGCAGCCTGAAGCCTCCACCGGGCTCAGTGGGAGAAAGTCAATTACAGCAGGGCTGAGCCTGGCCTGCGGGGGGGCGTATGGGAGGGAGATAAGAACGTAAAGATGGCTGCCGCCGAGCGCTCCCCCGGCTGCATGCATGGGCGGCGAGCGCTGCACTTTGCCCTCCTGCAGCTTTCCAGACGCAGAGCCGGAGAGCTGCAGCAGGGGGAGGACTGAAACACAGGAGAGACAATGTGACCATGTTTGAGATTATTTATGCTAATGTACAAGTTTGTTTATCGATTGTTTTTATTGATTAAAAAGGCACATTCACCCATCTAGGTTTCAGGATAATTCTAGATGATTACAACTCTGTCAATTAATTACTCAAATCTGGGAATACGAAGACGTCTCCGCAACGATGTCCAAACACCCGAGCGGTCAGTTGAGGTTGTGAACAGGTCAATAGTTCTACATGATCAAAAACTGAAAGTGAGCTTACTGTAAATGTCAGAAATAATCCCTCAATGAACATGAAAAAGGCTGCAGACGACTCAACAAACACCAAGATCATGTCATTCTCTGGGAGTTTAAGCGACCAGAGAGATTTTTTTTCATTCTACAGTAAAACATTTAAACATGTTACAGCTGATGCTGATATCTTTAAACTCAGCAAATGTAATTAAAAAAAATAAAAAAAATAAAAAACTTGTATGTGTTATTTTGTACTAAAAAAAAAACTTCTCTAAAGAATACACCAGTGCGTCTTCAGTCGCAGCTCCGTCAGCTTCGCCGAGCCCTCCTCTCTCCTTGAGATGCAATTTAGAAGTTGAGACATCCTTCAATGTGACAGGCCGAGATCGATTTCGGGGACACAGACAAGGAGGACAGAAGGAGAGAGGAGACAAGGAGGCAAAAAAATATAGAAATGAGAAGAGCCCAAAGACGTCGAATCTGCATCAACTGAAACAAGTTTCAGGTCGATACGGTGAGTCCGTTAGCAAACGTTTGCTTTTTGACAAATCCAACAGTTATGGAGCGACACCATCATTATGTTTGGGCCACCTGATGAATGTAAGTCCAATTTTCACTTTCTTTTGGCTCCATTTTTCACCTCCTGACAGAAATACCTGTCTCTTTAGCTGTTGGACGCTTTACTTTTTCACCAGCTCCTCTGTACCTGCGTCAATCTGCTGTTTGCTGGTGAGCAGGTAGCGTACTGTTGGTGTTTTATTTAAAAACAGCTGCCTGCTGCCAAAAATGATGCTTTTACTACTTTTACACTGGAAACTTTTAACATCTGTACCCAGATTATTTCAAACATGGGTAAACCCACTTAAAATTGGTGGTTAACTCCTTTCACATTGCAAGTTTGCCTTTTATTCAGGCGTGTTCATCGTCCCAAACCGGGAACAGTAGAAAGCAGCGGATCAACTTGTTTTAAAAAGGTTAAAGAGCTAATAACTGAAGATGCTACGGAGTGAGACGTCTCGCTTCTTTTTCGTCCCTGATGAGCTGCACATGTGCCGTACCGATCGGTGTGAACGGGGTACGAGAGATCCGTGAGGGTGGGCAAAGTAAAGCTGTGGTCAGACTGTTAAAGAACGAGATGAAACTCTTCATAAGGCTCCGAAGAAGCCGAGGGCGGCCGCAGATCCGGCCGATAATACTCCTCGTTATTGTGAGCGAGTCCTTTTCCACTGTCGAGCGATACGTCGAAATATTTCAGTTGTAGCGGTAAGTGTTGTTTAAAGGTCAGGACTACCGTCAGAATTAGGTTATATTTAACGGGAAAGTTCAGGGCGAGACAATGTATGATGTCAGCTGAGGGTGTGCACGAGCACAGAAATACAATGTTGTGTCAGTGTGTGTGTGTGTGCGTGTGTGTTTGTGAAAGCCTAAAGCTCCTGGCTGCACAGGATTAGCAGTCTTGCGTTTCAAACAGAGAGCGAATGTCAGGCCGGCTCCCTCTCTCTCTCTCTCTGCAGAAGCTAATAAGCTCCACTGGTTTTCCTCCTGCAGTGAGCTGATTACAGCGTTATATCTCATACACTCCCATTCACCTCCCAATACACCAATACACTCCTCGGTGAACTACAGTATGCTGTACTGTACCTCCACATCTGAATATTCCCCTAAGTACAGTAAAAGCCCGGTGCACTCCTGTTACCACACATGGTTCATGTTATCGAGGTTATTTTTGCCATTTAGATGACATTTGTTTCCTTAATTTTATTCCCACGATAATACTTTGTGATTTCCTCCTGAAAATAGTCCTGTTACCATTCATGAAAATTTAAGTAAAATGATCTTTAAATGTCTAGCCCTGTCTAGCTCAGAGTAAATTCAACACTGTTGCTGAACCATGTGGTTATTTATTTATTTCATTTTCTCTCCTGAATTTTTTAATGCAAACATAAGCCGCGGATGACCTGTAACTGCACCAATTAACTAGAAAACACAATCATATAGTCTTACACGCTCAAAGATCCAATCGAGTAACAGTGTCGCTGAACTTAACACGTGTTTTTCTGAGGAAATATCCAGTCTTGGCGAAAGCAAACCCTTTGTGTGACCCCAATAAACACCTGGCTGAGTGTTAAAACTCATTATGGTTCTTCATTCCCTTATAAACAATAACTTTATGAATATAAATTAGTCAAAAACATGTGCTTAGGTGGAAAAACAGCCTATACAAAGGGAAAACTGCATAAAATGTCATGAACTTGGATAATTTCCTAGCTTAGGACTTTATACACACAAATTAACTTTTATATTCACGGATCTGAAATTGAATTGGCTTCATGACGCATCAATCATCCGGAAGCTCCAGAGAGAGGAGAAAGAAGAGAGGGTGGGTCTCATGTCTTCCTGATCGTTCGCTGGCTGTTGCAGGCCACAGGGTGGGCATAGAAGCTCCCAACTGGTCAAATGAGGTGTCAATCAATAGGTCAGAGTTCGGCAGCCATCATCATCATGGAATACTGCGTATTGGACTAAATATGTTACTGAAATGTGTAGGAGAAACACTACTTTGATAATCGTAATTAATCACTGGGATCAATTATACACTCGTAAAAGGGGCACCACCTCCGTTGTTTGATCTGTTTGAATAACCCGGAGGAAATTATTCAAATCTGGACTAAACAAGTTTAGTTTATAACAGTCCTAATCAATTTAAATGGACATATTCAATTTCATATTTCATGATTCATAATTCATAATTAAGTTCAATCTCATGTCTAAAGCAGCATTAAGTTCTTTTCACAGTTCCATGGTTCTCCACCTTTAAATTAAACTTGCACAGACAACGACGTACAATCATATATGTTTATTAACTAATAGTTCAGGGTAAATAAATGAAATGGAAATTTAGACAAACAACAACAGAAAATAGAAAATAGAAAATGTGACTAATGTGCAGATGGTGAAATTGCGGGTCGGGTGAAAGTCTTTAAATATTACGAGAGTAATTTTAATTTCTAACGAGACCCTATTGGAATTTCTTTTAAGATCAAAAGATAGAAGATCAGGAGGTAGAAATCATAACCTAAGACACCAACTCATATCTCACGTGTGTGAATTCATCTGTATGGAGATGTTCAGCCTGGGAGTCTGGGAGTCAGGACGTCCGGGCCTTGGTCTCCTCGGGTGCTCTTTGCTCGACTGCGTCTGCAGGGTCGGTCCAGTAACCCGAGGGAAGTTGTGGCTCGTCCGGTACTCAGCTGATGACACTCTTGGTCCACGGCCCAGCGGGATGTCCGCTTGAGATCGTTGGGGGTCAAAGCCGGTCTGGCTTGGCAACAATGTCTCTTTCGTTGGAAACCCTTTTCACGGTTTCTGAAGCAGTCAGTTTCTGCAACGTCTTAATAAAGATCTTCTTGGTTGAGTGGTGGTTGTCTTAAGGTTATTAAGTAACAGTCAACTTGCTTGACTTAAGAAAAACTGGAAGATGCACGCTGGTCTGGCGGATCTTCTCTGTATAGTTACTCAGTAGAGGATGAATTAAATTGAATTCACTTCCTCTGAATCAGGCGGTGATACTTAACGATATATATTAAACAAAATCAAAACAAACAGAACTTCGTTCTGCTAAAGTTTAAAAGTAAAAATACTTAAAAGAATTGAGAGAAATCAACGTGTGGTTGGTTTCTGTGGAGATCGCTGTGTCGCAAAGTCAAAGTTAAAATAAAAGGTAAAACTTAAAAAGAAAAGAGAAGAGCGCTGGCAAGCGCCAGGGCGCGAGCTGAGGCCTGAGCCTGAGCATGAAGAGTAAGTGGTCAGAGAGTAAGAGAGAGAGAGAGAGCATGTCTCTGTATTTTATTAGGCTCCCTGGGAGGGAGGAGTGATAGGTTCACGCCTTAGACCATATTGTAGCCTAAGTCTTAACTAACAAAACTTAATTTAAAGAAACTATAGTTTTAATGTTTCAAGATTGTGTTTCACCTTTCCCAGAATTTCACCATGGCTTAATATGTGGATTATGCCTACGTGAAATAACATGGCAGAGTTGAAATCCTTAAAGTTCAGAAAGGGATAAAAATTTGATTACAAATAAACATGTGAATATGCAGTAGAACGGAGGACGAATACATATCTTTCCTGTTCAACATCAATACTTATTAACACAAACATGTTTAGAAACATTTAGTGGAAAATAAGAAGTCTTTAACAAAAAGTTCTCCTTGAAGTCTGATCCATCCAAGTCTCACCCTGTACCAGACACAGAACACAGAAAAGCATGTCGTAAATAAGGACTTGACAAAGGGGGGTAAGGAAAGTAACCAGATACCATCTCCCTGTTGAGGCAAGGCGAGATGGAAAACACTCTTGATTTACAATTGCAGATAGGTTAATCATGACATCTTTTGAAGAAACGGATCATCTTCCTGTTGGAGCTCTGAAAGTGGATTCCTGAGAGGATAGAGGGTCTGAAAATGGGGTACCTAGTGGTGTTAGTTCACCATCGGTTCATCATCGTAAATATCTAAGACAGCGTTTGTCTTGAAGGTTTTATTGCAAGAACAACATCGTACTCCTTTAGCCAGCTGTAGGGATCAGACTGAGGGGCGCCTGTCCTGAAAACAGTCTGCTTAGGAATGAAAGGGGTGATTAGTAATTAGACATTAGATGTTTGTGAAATCCAGACGTTCCTACATATCCCCCACTTCGATCAAATGACCGTGGTAGCAGGAACTTTGGATCGACGGAATCAGAGTCCATCGTCTCGGATTTCAGGTGGCACACTTCATGATCAGAGTTGGTGTCTGTTACTATCATGTGCTAAGGTCTAATCATATAGAAAAGAAAGAATGAAGAGGAAACAATACTGATAATCCTAACTTCTTCTGAGGGTTAGTAGGAAGTATTAATCCTATAAGGCTACAGGGGCCTATGTTAGTAATTGTCATCATATTATCAACTAGCTGTAAGACTCATCGGAGTCACGACCTTCAGATTAATTTAGCTAGTACATTCATGCATTTATCGAATTTACATTGTAAGACCTGTTTTTAGGTATGAAGTAGGCTTTATGAAGTCTTTTATAATACTCGTTAGGGGATTCTTGTCTTCCCTGTTTGACAATTAAAGCGGCAGTTAGACCTGTCTTTAATGTGTATCTTTAGTATGTAACTTTTAAATTAATTTAGTAATGCTTTGCTGAGGCTTCATAGCTCTCTTTGACATGGCGAGGTTGTCGCTCGATGAATTTATTGAATTTCTGATTAGAGGTTACTTTGATTAGGTAGATTTTGTCATCAACGGTGACATTTGGGAATCTCCTTAGATAGAATTCTGTATCTTTTAGATAAGCACTGGTGTAGTCAATACCACCAGGTTTGGGTTCGAAACGGGTTATGTTTTGAGCAATTTTATCTAGGTTCCTGTTGAAAGGACATCGCGAATATTAAGCGCTTGAAAGAGGGACAGGCTGAGGTGAAGAAGACCTTTTTAACTCTGTCACTCAGAACCTGTTCAGTTCGAGTGCGGACAGTGGGATCTATGCGGGACATATCTTGCATCGGGGACATGCCTAATTTGAGCATTCCTGTGGAATCTGCTCTTTTTACCTTCCTCATGAGAGTTTGTATCTATAGGCAATTTTGGAGATGAGCTAGTCAAGAGAATGTTCTAATTCCCTTCTAATCTTGTTGAGCTCTCTTTGTTTCTGCATCTGTTCAAGATGAGTATTGTCAATTTGATCCCTGGCATCTTTTAATGCCTGTTGCATGTCTTGAAGACATTTTCTTTCACCTTCTATGAGTTGATATTCTGTTTTATCTAACTCTATCCTTTGGCGTGAAGGATTTGTTTTAGCTCTGCGTTTCCTTTTTGCAGTTTAGCTTATTCAATCACTTGTGTTTTTAACTTGAGACTCAACTTAGTGTGGCCTTTTGCCTTAACTAAGGACTTGTTTTGTCTCAATTAATGACTTCTTTGTCTCCTCATGTTGCTTTTTAAGGGTTTTATATTTGTTTGTTTTTCTGACTCATATTTCAGCTAAAGCTTTCTCTAGCAATTGGTCTTTGCAATTTCTTTATTTTAGTTTAGGTTTTTTCAAAAAAATTCATATATAAAAAAAATTCTTTATTTGTTTATCTTAATTGAACTTTAAATTCTAATTGTTTACAATTAGAGGTAGAGTTTTCTTGGTTAATTAACTCTATATTTGGGTGAAATTCAAAAACAGTAGGCGTTTTGGATTTCAGAGAACCTGATAGCTAATGTTTTAACAACAAAGGCTAAAGTATTCAATCTAAATGTAAAGCTACTTGGATTTGTAGTTAGCAGCTTAATCTTTTGACTTGCATACTCGTAGCATGTATCAAAAATCGAATTCCAAGTAATATTAAACGAAAATTTTCAATTAAATTTGGATTAAAGTTATCGAATATGTAGTTTACAACTTAATTATTTAATTTACCTGTATAATGAGACACATCCATTCACTGTAGTAGGTACTGCAGTATCACAGGTTTCAAATGTTACAATTTAGCAAATCTCTATGTGGGATTTCAGACAATTAAAGCTGAAAGGCTCAATTCAATTGACCAAGTCAGTCATCATAGCTTATAATTCAAACGTATTTGTTAATACAATCAGTCACCAGGGGTGATGTTACAAATTATATTTTAGCAGAGTTTAAATCTGTTTGCCAACATATGGAGCTATCACAAAACAAAAACCTTTATCGAATCATCCACCAGATGGAGATATCACAAAATGTTAAAATTTAACAGAGTCGGCCAACAGAGGGCACTATTGCAAATTTCGAACTTTTAATAAAGTTGAGCAACAGAGGGCGCTAATTTAAATTTTGGCATTTTACCTAAGTATCAGTAGAGGAAGTCAAGAGGAAGGACTTTTTATTTTAGCTCCGCCCACTGATATACCCCCCTGTCTTAACAGAGTTTGGCTCAGTGGGATTTTGGGCTCTAAGGGGTTCACTTCTAAGCTGTAAGAATTATAGCAGTTGAGTTCACTTTTCACACAACAGCAACTTCTGGGCGCGGCAGCCAGAAGTTATTTCTTCACACACACAAGTTTTTAGCACTTCTGAAAACATTCAACCCGCAACTAGCATAGCATTTGAGCTGATAGAGGTTTTCGGTCCTCATTTACACAGCAAAATACACTGTCCTTTGACAGACTGTTGCCACAGCAACTAATCTTGATACTACAAGGAGTACCTTTAAAGCCTCTCACTGTTAACACAGCTGTTTTCTGTTTAGGTAGCTAATCTAAATCAGGAAACACGAGGGTCTGAGAAAATTAAACATATTGCTGGAGCATCGCAGCCAATAGTAATTTTGACTCAGGATGATATCTAAATCCCTGGCACAGCGCAGCAGAATAGATTCATCAAACCGGTTAACTTAAGAAGTGTGCAACGACACTTATGCATGCAAATAAATCACAGAACTGGTACGACGCAGAATCTGTACACAAAACATTAACGCGCGATGGCACTAAACAAATTTTTAATTCACAGATCTGGTACGACGCAGAATCTGTACACAAAACATTAAGGCGCGGTTGCGTTAGACAAAAATTTTAATTCACAGATCTGGTACAACGCAGAATCTGAAGTCAAATGATTCCAACATGTACGATGCTGGAAGGCTCTTTATCATTCACGGATCTGATTACAATGCAGAATCCGAACAAGTAATTACATATTAAACAGCGACATTTATAGTTCAGCGAAATTTTATGTTCACACACCATTCAAGGTATGTGCAGTCAAGAATATAAAGTTAAGTATCGCCTTAATTACTCGGTGGAAAGCCACACGTCATTAAAACAGTTTGGATTTTAATTAATACAACTGATGTTTGTCTGTACACCTTAATTTAATGCAGAGAACTGTGGTTTTTAGGTGTCCTCACACAGACGGCACCATAAATACTAAGTTGTCTGTACACATTAATTTAATGCGGAGAACTGTGGTTTTTAGGTGGCCTCACACGGGCGCACCATTAATAAATGTAGGAGAAACACTACTTTGATAATCGTAATTAATCACTGGGATCAATTATACACTCGTAAAAGGGGCACCACCTCCGTTGTTTGATCTGTTTGAATAACCCGGAGGAAATTATTCAAATCTGGACTAAACAAGTTTAGTTTATAACAGTCCTAATCAATTTAAATGGACATATTCAATTTCATATTTCATGATTCATAATTCATAATTAAGTTCAATCTCATGTCTAAAGCAGTATTAAGTTCTTTTCACAGTTCCATGGTTCTCCACCTTTAAATTAAACTTGCACAGACAACGACGTACAATCATATATGTTTATTAACTAATAGTTCAGGGTAAATAAATGAAATGGAAATTTAGACAAACAACAACAGAAAATAGAAAATAGAAAATGTGACTAATGTGCAGATGGTGAAATTGCGGGTCGGGTGAAAGTCTTTAAATATTACGAGAGTAATTTTAATTTCTAACGAGACCCTATTGGAATTTCTTTTAAGATCAAAAGATAGAAGATCAGGAGGTAGAAATCATAACCTAAGACACCAACTCATATCTCACGTGTGTGAATTCATCTGTATGGAGATGTTCAGCCTGGGAGTCTGGGAGTCAGGACGTCCGGGCCTTGGTCTCCTCGGGTGCTCTTTGCTCGACTGCGTCTGCAGGGTCGGTCCAGTAACCCGAGGGAAGTTGTGGCTCGTCCGGTACTCAGCTGATGACACTCTTGGTCCACGGCCCAGCGGGATGTCCGCTTGAGATCGTTGGGGGTCAAAGCCGGTCTGGCTTGGCAACAATGTCTCTTTCGTTGGAAACCCTTTTCACGGTTTCTGAAGCAGTCAGTTTCTGCAACGTCTTAATAAAGATCTTCTTGGTTGAGTGGTGGTTGTCTTAAGGTTATTAAGTAACAGTCAACTTGCTTGACTTAAGAAAAACTGGAAGATGCACGCTGGTCTGGCGGATCTTCTCTGTATAGTTACTCAGTAGAGGATGAATTAAATTGAATTCACTTCCTCTGAATCAGGCGGTGATACTTAACGATATATATTAAACAAAATCAAAACAAACAGAACTTCGTTCTGCTAAAGTTTAAAAGTAAAAATACTTAAAAGAATTGAGAGAAATCAACGTGTGGTTGGTTTCTGTGGAGATCGCTGTGTCGCAAAGTCAAAGTTAAAATAAAAGGTAAAACTTAAAAAAGAAAAGAGAAGAGCGCTGGCAAGCGCCAGGAGCGCGAGCTGAGGCCTGAGCCTGAGCATGAAGAGTAAGAGTGGTCAGAGAGTAAGAAGAGAGAGAGAGAGCATGTCTCTGTATTTTATTAGGCTCCCTGGGAGGGAGGAGTGATAGGTTCACGCCTTAGACCATATTGTAGCCTAAGTCTTAACTAACAAAACTTAATTTAAAGAAACTATAGTTTTAATGTTTCAAGATTGTGTTTCACCTTTCCCAGAATTTCACCATGGCTTAATATGTGGATTATGCCTACGTGAAATAACATGGCAGAGTTGAAATCCTTAAAGTTCAGAAAGGGATAAAAATTTGATTACAAATAAACATGTGAATATGCAGTAGAACGGAGGACGAATACATATCTTTCCTGTTCAACATCAATACTTATTAACACAAACATGTTTAGAAACATTTAGTGGAAAATAAGAAGTCTTTAACAAAAAGTTCTCCTTGAAGTCTGATCCATCCAAGTCTCACCCTGTACCAGACACAGAACACAGAAAAGCATGTCGTAAATAAGGACTTGACAAAGGGGGGTAAGGAAAGTAACCAGATACCATCTCCCTGTTGAGGCAAGGCGAGATGGAAAACACTCTTGATTTACAATTGCAGATAGGTTAATCATGACATCTTTTGAAGAAACGGATCATCTTCCTGTTGGAGCTCTGAAAGTGGATTCCTGAGAGGATAGAGGGTCTGAAAATGGGGTACCTAGTGGTGTTAGTTCACCATCGGTTCATCATCGTAAATAGCTAAGACAGCGTTTGTCTTGAAGGTTTTATTGCAAGAACAACATCGTACTCCTTTAGCCAGCTGTAGGGATCAGACTGAGGGGCGCCTGTCCTGAAAACAGTCTGCTTAGGAATGAAAGGGGTGATTAGTAATTAGACATTAGATGTTTGTGAAATCCAGACGTTCCTACAAATGGATCTATTGGACTTATGGGAATAAGGGAAGACAGCTTTTGTTGGAGGTTGGTTCACCACTGAAACACCCAGACGCATCATTGGTGGGTTGCCAGAAACCCTTTTGATTCTCTGCTAGTTTTGTCTGTTCACTGGTTTATAAAAGCTCATTTCAAAGGATAAGTCTGGTGATGTTCTACATTCTTCTTTTCACCAACAAATCCCCTGAAAAGACCTAAACCGACAATGACGTTATCTATAAACAAGTATTGTGTGTGTGTGATTGGGGCGACTCCACTGGTTTCAAAAAGAAGTCTGATTGTATGTAAGTTAATGAGAAAATGACACCACTTCTCACTTGATTTATGACCCCAGTAAACAGTTTCCTAATGAGTTTATGGTCTCAATCAAGTTTCAAGTCTTCTTCAACACAGCATGATGTTCACTTTGTCATTTATGGTCCCATTTGGGGTAAAATAGACGATACAGCAGGGCGGTTTGATTTAAGGCGTGGCTGCCTGGTGAGTGACAAGTCGCTTCCTGTCCTTGAGTTCTCAGTCAGATCCAATCAGGAAACCCCAACCCAGAATAAATGTCGGCAAAGTACAATTCTGCGAAACCACTGGTAAGTTAAAACTGAACATTTCTTTACGCTGCAACTGGGGGACAAAAACATCGTCTCTGATACGGGACTGCTGTGTGTTAACAGCTAACGTTACTACACAGACACAAACAAACCGTTAGCCTGTGGCTACAGCCAGCTGCTAACGTCACCTCCTGGATAACAGGTTGGGCTTTCGGTCCCATATATAAAGGGACATATTTCTAACTATTCGGTTTCAGATTAAAGGACCATGGAAAATGCGCAGTCTGTAACTATTCAGTGTTACACAGCGGTGGACTAAGCTACATGTTAGCAGCTAACGCTACTTTGCACGTTAGGTCACTCTGAGTCCTCGGTGATCTCATATGATTTTCAAATCAAGCTCTAAACATGACCTGTAATGTTTTCTTACCTGGTCACTAGGAAATGAGCCATGTCAGCATCTGTTTTCAGTCCCAATTCAAGTTGAAGCTGCCTCCATGAGTTGAACACGTATCCGATGTTTATTCGGGTTCTAGCCCAGCTTTGGTTGTAATTTTGTTTCGACTCACAACATGCCGCTGATAAAACCTTTGTTTTCTTCTTAGTATGACTTTTTAGTGGACTTTGTGTGGTTTGTGTGGGTTGTTTTCTGGCTGTGGCAGAATCCATTACTACACAAACACTAGTTTGGGTCCACCGTGCTTGTCTTCTTCCTGTATCCAAGCCGTCGAGGATGTGCATTCAGCGTCATCTGACTTCACGTCCGCAGGACTGTGCAGGAAATTCGGACTCCGAATTGCAGTACATTAAAATGCATGTTTATTTTTTCACAAATCCTGCCTCAAGTCCCTTTAAACTTTTACCTTGAAAATCTTAACATTCAATTGTAAAATTATTTTCACTCTTTCTACTGTTTGTTCACTGTTTCCATCAGTACTTTTACTTTTGATACATTTTCCTGATAATATCTTTACCTTTTGTATTTTGTATTACATTTTCAATGCAGTATTTTAACAGTGTGGTATTAGTACTTCAAACTTAAGTAAAGAATCTGATTACTTCCTCCAACGCTTGTACTTAGTTACATTCCACCCCTGCAGATGAGTGTCAGAGAATGAGCCAGGTGACAGAATGAGCCTGTGAATGACAGCTGTGCATGCGCGTAGACGCATGCTGTAGGATGGAGAGACAAAGAAAGGAGAGACGGTAGATGAAAGGATCTCTCTCTCTTCCATTCTTTCTTCCATCCGCCCGTTCAGAGACCGTCGGTGTGTGTGTGAGAAAGTGGGAGTGAGGAGCGGAATATAAAGCAGGGAAGCAGAGACACTTGGGATACAGTCTGTCCCAACACACACAGGAAGGAGGCGAGGAAACAGCGATGGTAGAATTCCGCAGCTCTGCTGGTCGAAATCTACACAAAAAAAATGGAAAAACTTCATCATCGTGAACTCGGGACCATCAGGATTTACTCTCAGACTGTGTGAGAGTATGAAGACATGTAAAGGCGTATTAATTATATGTGAAGTATATGGATTTATAATGAATATATGAATGCTCATAAGGGCAGAAGTGGGAAATAAAATGGATATCTTCTATGCAGGGATGTACGGAGAAAAGGAGGATACATTGATCTAGAGTAGGGAGGACATCAGGGTACAGAACATCAGGGTATATAGGAGGGTATATACGCCCTACATACAGGGGGGATAAATTATGGGAAAAGTCATCAGCTTCCTCAGGATGTGTTCTTTAGCTGGCAGCAATGCCACGATGGTAAACTACTCGAAGTTTTCTCCCAATTAAAGATCTAAAGAAAAAGGTATAAACAACACGAATGAATAGTGAAAAGTGTAAATTATGAAACAGATGTTGTGTGCTGGTGGTCGTCATGGTTTAATCGGCATCATGTACAGTTCATCTAGTCCTCTTATGAAAAGGTTCCTGGTGCTATAGCAACATCACACTGCTATTGCAAGTCCAATCAGATGAGGTTGATGTCAGGAAAAGAGAAACAGAAGTCTATTTAAAGGATACGGCTAGCAGCAGTCTATAGCAGGATTTGTTAAGAAAGGATGAAAACTAACTGTGAGTAAGTCTGCTAATAATGTATATCTGTAACAGCTCACAAATATACAGTTATTAAACATTTTATATAAGGGTTCAGTCATTTCCTAAAACAGCTGCTCACTGTGGTTTTTATTAATCGTATCATAAACAGGATGAAAAGGTGCATTCGTTGGGGACTATTTTCAGCGGCGGATGAATCCACGTTTGGAGGCGTTTGTTGCAGCGGGACAGTGAGCGTCAAAATAAACAACAGCGTGTGTGTTTTTATGGTAATGACGGAACAACAGTGTGGCTCATTGATGTGTTTTTAATAGTTTTTGGATTCACTCCTGTTTTTCATTTATTTTCCCAGCAATACAATATAGAATATCACCCTCCCCCCTGAAATGGAGTTGAGGAAAATGTAGAGACAGTTGGGTATAGTAGGGTACTTTATACAGCAATAATAACTCTGGTAAAAGTCTACAATCACCTCGGGACAACAGAGGATGAACATATATCAGGTATTTTTTGTGGGATTTGTTGTTGATGTTTGTTGAAGAACATCGCCGGTTTTATCTGTTGATGTTCTGTTATGAAAAAAAAGACAATGGGACAGAAATCATATGGTTGTGGTTCTCTGAAAATGCGTGTGATTATTATTTTACAGCCTACATTTGTCTGTCGTCAGGACTGTGTGCGCGGAGGAAGTTGTTTTCAGGTCAGTGGGCGTCACACGACCTGAGATACATCACAGCCTCGCAGCCAGTTATCAGCTAAAACCCTGATCACATCAGCAAACAGGGTGTGTGTGTGTGTGTGTGTGTGTGTGTGAGCCAGCTGAATGACCTACAGAGAGGACACCGCACACACACAAACATCCCAAACTTCTGCAAACACACAGTGGGTGTCTCTCTCCTGCAGTGGTGCATCATGGGTAATAGAAACATCTGGATGACTCCTCTCCTGCGCCAACCTCCCTTTAACCTCTTTCTCCTCCCCCCCTTAATTTTTGTCCTCCCCTCTCTCCTCCTCCCATGTCTTCTTCCTCTTTTCTCCCCTCCTGTTTCTTCCTCTTCATCATTATCGTCATCACCCTCACCTCCTCTCTTCTTCCATCTCATTTCCTCCTCCCATCTCCTTTCCCCCTTCCTCTTGTTTCCTCTTCTCCCATGTGTTCCTTTTCCTGTCCTCCCACATCTCTCATCTTCTCTCCTCTCCTCATGTCTCCTACCATCTCATTTCTCCTCTTCTAATCTGCCTCGTTTCCTGTTCTCAACTTCTTTCCTCCTCTCTTGTTCACCCTCTTCTCCTGTGTCCTCTCCTTCTCCCTTTTACCTTCTCTCTTTTTCCATGTTTACTTTTCTCGTCTTCTTGTGTGTCCCACCCTCTTGTTTCTCCTCTTCTATTTCTCCTCCTCTCCTATCCTGTTTCCTCCCCCATTTGCTTTCCTTCCCTTTTTTTGTTTCCTCTCCTCCCAGCCTTTTCCCCGTTATCCTCTTCTCTCTCGTTTCCCCCCTTCTCTTCTCTTGTCTCTCCTTCTTATCCTTTCTGTCCTCTACTTCTTGATCCTCTCTTCTTCTTTGTCTTGTTTCCTCCTCTTCCCTCCACCGGTTTTCCTCTTTCTCTTCCTCTCTCTTCTGTTCCGTCCTTCCTCGGCTCTTCTCCTTCTCTTTACTGTTTCCCTCTTGCCTCTTGTTTCCTCTCCCCCTCACTTTTTCTTGTCAACTTCTCTCGTCTCTTCGTCTCTTCCCCTCTTGTTTCTCCTCTTTTATTCTCATCGCTCCACTTCTCCTACCTTGTTTCCTCCTCTCATTTCCTTTCCTTGTGTCCACTTTTTTCCTCTCCTCTCTTGTTTCCTATTCTCCTCTCCTCTCATCTTCTGTTTCCTCTTCTCATATCCTATTCTTTATTGTTTCCTCTTCTTTTCTCCTCTCATTTTCTTTCTTTCTGTCCACTTGTTTCCTCTCCTCTCTTGTTCCGTCTTCTCCTCTCCACTTGTTTGTTTCCTCCTCATTTATCCTCTTCTATCTTGTTTCCACCTCTTCTCTTCTATAATGTTCCTCCTCTCTTTTCTCCTGTCTCCTCCTTCTAATGTCCTTTCCTCTCTTTCTTGATCCACTTCTCTTCTCATCTTTCTTGTTTCCTATCCTCTCTTTTTTCCTCCACTCCCCTTTTTACCTCACCTCTTCCCCTCTTGTCTTGTTTCCTTCTCTCTTCTCTCTTGTTAACTTATTTCTTTTCCTTCACCTATCTCATTTCCAACCCCTCTTCTTGCCTCCTCTCCTCTCCTCTTTTGTTTCCTCCTCTTATCCTTCTTTGCTCTCTTCTCCTACTCTGTCTTGTTTCCTCCTTTCCTGTCTCCTAACCTCCTTTTTTTATTTCATCCTTCTACACTCCTCACCGATTCCCTCCTCTCCTCCTCTGTGTTTCCTCCTCTCTCTCTTCTCATTTCCTCCTCACCTCTCACCTTCCCCTCTGTCCTCCTCTCGTCTTTATTTTAACTCCTCTCTTCCTCTCCTTCTTTCCTCTCCTCTCACCGCCCCCTTTTCCTCTTCCCTCCTCGCCTTTTTACTCTTGTCTCCTTCTTCTTCTCTTCCTCCTCCATACAGAAAGTTTTCACCTGTGGTTTCTCAGCGTTGGCGCCTCAGGCACAAAGATCTCCTCCCAAAACCTCCTCAAAGCCTATACCACCTCCTCCATCCATACACACACGCGCACACACACACACACACATTTGAATCCATATTTGAATTCAGTTATGTGACTTTACTGAGGCCTGTCATGCTGCGGCGGGCTGTACGTTCGATGTTCGGATGAGGAGATTTGGGAGTCGTGTGTGCGTAAATTATTCATCGCCCCTTGAAATGCAAACGACAGCCGAGGCGAGGGAGCCGCCACGCTATGTAGGTCACTTCCTATCTCGCACGGCCGCGGTGCTGCAGGAGAGGGAGGTATTGAAGTGAAGCGACCGGCTGATGAATCGCCAATCAAGAGACGCACGCAATCACCGCCGACAGGAAGTGCAGGTAATGGCGACGGGCGGACTCTTCTTCACTGGTTTCTCCTCCGAGGGACGAACGGTCTCTGTGAACTTTTAAATTTCCTCCCGGGTACTTTAAAGTCGGATCTCTCGATTCAAACACGCTCAGGTGTGCTTATTGTCTATTAATGCCTGTTTCTAATGTCGCTAACTTTTTTGTTTCAAAAGTTTTTCATATCAAATAAACTAATCTGCAGGAGAAATACTCAGATTTAACAGATAAAAGTCGCCAACCAATCAGAGGAAATTACAATCGGTCTCCTCTAGGGCTGTAACATTTTGGATATTCCTGTCGAAACCGTCAACGTACGCGGCTCATGGTCTAGTTTACGCAGCCGCGGGACATGTGGATTGATGCACACCATGTGGAACCAAACTTTAACAAACTAAAGTTCCCTCCTGGAGACTTGTAGCTGTTCGCCGTTAGCGACACGCGCTGAGCTTAGCACAAGACGCTGGTTGGTGTGTGATTCAGTCACAACTTACTACTACTACAACCCTACTCTGCCTCTGATTGGTTAGGTTGGTTAGTTTTTCGGTAAAAAGTAAAGTACAAATACTTCATTACTTTACTTATCTGTAGTCTACTTGAGTATTTATTTTTCTGACAACTGTTGAGGACAGTGGGTCCATGTTGCTCCAACGCAGCAGGGTAATGAATCAGAACAGATCAAACGTGCTGAATTCACCGCTTAATACAAAGAAACACATAAATGGTTGTGCGATTTCAATTCAATAATTAAAAGACGCCTCCTGCACAAGGTTTATTTTTTGTTATTCTGTTTCTTTTTGCATTTTCAGTTGCATAGCACGACCTGATGCTTTCCAGTTTTATGGCCTTTTGCGCCCTCATTTCGTTTTTGGATTGTTCGGCGTTGGCACAGCGCAACAGCCATGTTTGAAAATGTTCCTTACATTTAGTTGAGCGATGCTACCTCAGTCTCCAGATGATCGTGTCTGACATTTTCACTACTGTCTGTTCAAATGTCATGAAAAGGAACACGTGGGTTTTTTTTTTCTTCCCCCAAACCATAACTCCTAAACCAGAGTATGAAATGGACTGAGATCTCTGCGCACCCTTACGCCCTCAGCCTCCAAAGATCTTTTAATCGAAAGTTAACTGAAATTGCTGTAGTTTTCCACACAGAAATAATCCAACTCAGAAGTTCTGTCACCAGCTAAAAGTCAGTTGCATATCCGGCCTTGATCCAAACAAACAAACTTCTTGTAACTGCGATTCCATACGCGACGTGACTGCGAACAAAGGCGATGGAAAGACGTGGTTAAACACAACTTCAAAGCGCAGATACGAGCGTTGATTTGTTTGTTGTTCGATGTTTGGTTTCTTTGTGGGGCTGTTCAAGGTCAGAAATGCGTATACGTCAGCCTGCTGTCATCACTCGTACTTTGACATTGTGTCACGGAGAAATATTTGAACTATTGTTGTGAGCAGAGCAGGTAACCGCCAAATAAATCACCTCGAACAGAGTAAACGGGACTTCCTGTTCGCCATAGAATGTAACAAAAAAAAAAAACTGTGACCTCCCTCTCTTTCTCTCTCTTCTTTCCATCTCTCGTGGAAAAAGGGAGAATTTCCATTCATCTCCTTGGCGGGGGGGGGGACGTCTGTTGTCTCCGTGGAAACAGGCAGCCATTTTAGATTCTCACAGGGAAGCTGATGGCGTAAATGCGGCTGCCATCAATCAAACCCCGGTGCCCCGTGGTGACGGGGCTTCTGATCCGAGCTGCAGAGCGAGTCTGCTCACACACACACAGACACACAAACACACACACACACACACACACACACACACACATATACGCATATATGCACACAATACAGTAGATTTAAAGGTAATGCAGTCGGAACACTTTGTCAAATGGAGTGATATCTCACATTCCCTGCACATACATTTTTAAAATGTAGTTCATGCATATAGTTAACATGTTTTCCAAAAATGTAGCGCACCTAAAAGGAACAAAGATAGTGCAGCCTTGACAGTGAAGTAAGAAATAAAATGGTGATGTGATGATGAAGCTGCTGGTTATCTTTAAATTAACTTAAAGGGACTTGAGGCAGGAGTTGTGAAAAAATAAACATGCATTTTAAGTTTTTAAATGCTAATGGGCGGTGAAGTGTTCATAAACAAAAAGAATGAGCCCACCCACGTATCTCTCCATTGCCTTGAACAGGCTGTGTGCTGCATAACGTACTGGGCCCGAATTTCCCGCGTGGTCCTGCGGACGTAACGTCAGATGACGGTGAATGCGCGTCCTCGACGGCTTGGATACAGGAAGAAGACAAGCGCGGTGGAGCCAAACTAGTGTTTATGTAGTAATGGATTCTGCTACGGCCAGAAAACAACCCACCACCACACAAAGTCCACTAAAAAGTCATACTAAGAAGAAAACAAAGGTTTTATCAGCGGCAAATTGTGAGTCGAAACGCAATTACGACCAAAGCCGGGCCAGCACTCATATATATCGAATACGCCTCATGGAGGCAGCTTCAACTTGAATTGGGACTGAAAACAGACGCTGACATGGCTCATTTCCTAGTAACCAGGTAAGAAAACATTACAGGTCATGTTTAGAGCTTGATTTGAAAATCATATGAATTCACCGAGGACTCGGAGTGACCTAACGTGCAAAGTAGCGTTAGCTGCTAACATGTAGCTTAGTCCGCCACTGTGTAACACTGAATAGTTACAGACTGCGCATTTTCCACAGTCCTTTAGTCTGAAATTGAATAGTTAGAAATATGTCCCTTTATATATGGGACCGAAAGCCCAACCTGTTATCCGGGAGGTGACGTTAGCAGCTGGCTGTAGCCACAGGCTAACGGTTTGTTTGTGTCTGTGTAGTAGCATTAGCTGCTAACACACAGCAGTCCCGTATCAGAGACGATATTTTTGTCCCCCAATATGCATCTTTGCTATCGTCGGTGCCTTTCAGACTCACCGCTTGTGTGTCACTACACACAGCGAGCCGGCTTCCCGGCTACTTCATGTGTGTAGGGGATAAGGCTATCCCTTACACACAGCACAGTTAGCAGTTGTACGCTACCAACGTCGTTCTGCGGAGGCATGCGCGGAGGTCTTGCAGTACGTGTTCACATACGTGAACAGCGAGTAAAGAAATAACAGTGTCACAGCATCAGCTGCGCTGCTGTGAAGAGTTCATGCGCACTCCTGCGCCAGTTTGGCTGATGGCTGCAGTTAAACTAACGGCCGTTGTGTCACTATTGAGTCTTATTTCTTGATCCTGCCTCATGTCCCTTTAAATCTCTCCACTGATCAAAAGTTTGACTAATAAACTAATGTAAAAGTGCTCTTAAACCTAAAATAATTGTATATATACAGTTGTATATTTATAAGATTATCAGGGCTGCTTGTCGCACTGCCCCCTAGTGAGTGACATCTAGACCGTCGTTCTAGATTTTGTTCAGTTTTACATTATCCCAAATGTCTCAACCAGAGAAATCTGTCATTTTATTTAAATTAACGGCGCATTTCATTTGGTTGCCTGTTGCCACGACTTCCAAGAGAGCAGGCCAAACCACAAATACGTTCATCGTTGACATTTCGAGCAAATGTGGCATATCGCATTCAAATGACATGCTTATTAGCTGATTTTCTGGACGGCGGTGGCATTATCACGGCCAGCAAGCCTGCCAAACGGCCGACCACAGTTTGAGTCGCACCAGTTCGTATTTGTACGGACACCTGGAGACATTTCCAGTGATATTTGTGCCAACCAAATCCGTCTATTTTTCCCAGGAAGTCGGCCCACTTCCATCTCCATCAGCATTGTTACAAGAGAGAAATACGAAATTCAACCTAAACAAACAGAACTTTGCAACATGAAAAAAAACTTTATCTGTGGTTTTGCAGAAACCTATACTTAGCTACTTGCTGGTCATCACCTCTCAAACACACCTATGGCTGCCAGGAGCTCCTTTGAGACGCCGACTGGTTCAACCCCATGTGTGTTCAGGCACAAACAGCTTGAAGCCTGGCGAAATGGATTCGATCTCGCAAGTCCGGCAGCCTCTCGGGGAATGAAAGTCAGTGAGCGTGACTTAAACTAATGTGAATAAAAACATTAGTACATTACCTCATTTGAGAACATTTCTGCCCGAGTCACGTCAGGTACAACACCCATGAATAGTACACTTTTTTGTTTTCCTAGCAGAAGAAACAATTCATTTCTCAGACTGATGTGCAAACCGACTGGAAATGTTCGGTGGATATTCATCATCCCCAGAGGATGAATCGTTGTGATTTTGGTGGCTCCTTGAACCTTCCTTCTCACACCAAGATTACTGCAAATATTCTGCATTCAAGAAACATAATAAACTGCAGCGATAGCAGGCAAATTATCATAAAACTTACTGACAGTGTTTCAGCTCCCCAGAGGATGATCCCACTCCCTGTCCTCTGGTGGGTCCCCCTCAGGAACAACTGCACAGTTTTCTAAAGATAACCATCCCGTCTCTCTATCTACCTTGTATTTAAGGAATGTGGCATGTCTCGCAGCAGGGTCTCGGCTTTGAAAGGGCTTTTTTTGGGGCTGATTTCTGCATAAAGAATGAGGGGAAGATTTGGAGCTGAATTAAGACACACAAAGCCGGTGAGAGCAGCTGAGTCTGCAGGAGGCTGATTAACATTTAATACAACTGAGAGACGGATAGACAGGCAGAGACGGTGCTGTCGGTGCTACTGAAGGAATTCAGATGAGCTGCATTAAATGAAGAGAAAAAACATCACAACATTCACACGTCTGATTATCAACATTACATTAACGCGTGTTGCTTTGACAGCATAGTTTTGTTCCCTGTCTCGTCAAATGAATGAAATTCGCAGAGCCTGAAAGTATTTCTCTCCAAAATAAAAGCGGTCATTCCACGGATGTTAAACGTGATATCTAGTTTGTTCTTCACAAGGAGACAGTTGGGCAAAGTCCTCTGATATTGGTGTCTGTGTAGATAGTCGCTACGTGTGTTTCCGTCGACATATTTTGATGTGAATTTTCTAACTGAGCATTAAAAAACCCTGAGCGGAAACACTTTAGATCGGAAAAAATACTGAAATATCGCAAAAATGTTTTTTATTCGTGGCTTACGTGGAAAAATCGGTGTATTGATGAACGCAACAGATTTAGCAAATAAATTAAGACCCACATGAATGAACCGTTTGTGTAATATTTAGTGGCATCTAGCAGAACAGACTTGGCAGAAATATAATATTCATAAGCATGTTTTATTTAGTGTTTTATCACCCGAAAATAGAAGTCATTGTGTTTTCATTACGTTACTGAGCTGTTTATATCTAAGAAAGCCATCGCACCACCAAGTTTCTACCGTGGCCCAGAATGTTCGCTTGGCTACCGGAAGTGAAGCGATTGGAAGACAAAGAAGAAGAAGAGCAAGCGACTGCTGTTTCCTGCAAAACAATTTGTATTGTGAGAAGTCAGAATGATCTGATAAAGTGCGGCGGATCATACTTATCTTGTACAAGAAAAATCACAGGAGCGTGAATCGTTGTTAAAAAAATAACTAATACTAATACTGCCACGTATAGCGTTAAATATTAGCACACCGTAGCCTCAGTTTGTGCCTCTCAGAGGGCTGTTGCTAACGTCGCGTTAGCAAGATTAATTTAGATTTATTCCTGGTCTGCTAAAGTAAGACAACACATGGAGTGATAACTAAGATATTCAGGGCTGGGAGTGTGCCAAAGACAGTCAAAGTAATGACTTAGTGTGACAGATGAGCTGAGGAGAAGTCTGCTCATCACTGACTTCAGAAAATCTGAATGTTTTTCACATTGCTCCATAATTTCTTTGTATAGTCCTAATTTTTATGTATATATATATATATATATATATATATATATATATATATATATATATATAGTTTTATAGATTAAATAACTAAATACCTCTTCAGCTCATTACTTGAATTGGTAGAAATACTCAACGCTGGTGTGAAGTCCATATATAGAAAATCAGTTTCTGTCCGTGAGGGCCACCGTAGCTCCTGGGGCTTCTCCAGCGTCTTCGGAAACGGAGGGGTGAGCGAGGGAGTCGTGGAATCTAGAACCTCACCGCTAGATGCTGCTAAATATTCGATATATTACACACTGTAGCTTTAAAGCACATTTTTAAGTTTAAGTTTATTTTAAAAAAAACAGTTGATACGATGTTAATGTCTTGTTATGCTGAAGTTTCACGTACGCACGTACGTCATCCATTAATAGTTGGAGCTAAACTCAAACTGTGGTGATACAAGACAGTACACAAAAGGAACA
>CM077798.1:7645951-7660581 GCA_039737535.1 Lagodon rhomboides | reverse complement strand
CCCAGAGGAAAACTTTTTTGCTCAGGATAGTCTTTTCTTGAACTCTTGAGAAAGTACGGAGATCTCAATTGAATATCTTAATGAGATCTTGTCAATCTGAATTGTGTATCTTTTTGAGATCACCTCAATCTGAATTATTGCTCCTAAACCCCCCCTTAGGAGAAAAACTGAGATAATAGGAGGTCTCATCATTGCATCTTTTTGATTTCATTCATGTCTTGCTTATTGCTCCTTAAAAGCCACGAGGAGCACTAAAGAGTTGGAAGACAGATCTCAATTGCTTCTCTTCTTGAGATCACCTCAATCTGAATTATTGCTCCTAAACCCCCCCTTAGGAGAAAAATTGAGATAATGTGAGAATGACTTTGAGACAAAGGTAAGAGAAAATTGAGATTAAAATGGAAGAAAAAGGAACCAACTGTGAATGAACAGCCCCATTTATTTTGCATTCATTCAACCAGGCCATACATTACATAACATAACAACATATTCATACATAGAGGGTTAATATAGAGGTAACCCACTTTTGGGTCCTGACCCACCAACTGAGAACCAACAACAACAACAACATGTCAATAAACAGTGAAAAAATTCACAGTGCTGAACAAGAGGCCATACTGGTGAACAAGGGGCAGTTACATTATGCCAAGCCAGTCACTTTATTGACCTCTGACGGCATTTATTTATGAGGGCTTTTTTAAGCTTGGCCTCCTCCACTGGTTTCCAGTTCTCCATGTGTTGCGCTGCCTCACATAGGCTGCAAAAAAAAAAAAAAAAAAAACAGAGAAAAGAGGCTTGAATTAGTTTGATTTTTTCCTAGCATATTTTAATACATTATTATGTCCATTCAACGATCTGTAAAATGACAGTTCTATATATCAATGGTTCCATCTAAGTGTATAATCAAAGTGCTAAAAAGTCCCACTCCATAATCACTGTGATACAGGCCTTTTCTGTTAATGTAGATTTTACTCTTCATAAGGATATTTAACTGATTTGCAAGGAGGGACATGCTATGCTGCTGCTTTAAAGTCAAAATTCTCTAGGCAGTAAATGTATTCACTATGGAATTTGATAGGAACTTTTATTTGGAAATGTTTGCACAACATATTTACTGATTAACCACCTTATACACATTTCACCACTCAAAGTGGCTACTTTAGCACATCTGCATGCAAGTCCTATTTTACAGTAGTTTTACTAGAGAGAATGCAAAATAACTTTCCCAATTATCAAAAGTTTCTATTCGGTTCCATGGAGAATACATATAGGTGTGAAAAGGTGTTGATGCAGTTTTAAGGATTTCTAACAAGACAATTTAATGTTTTTGTGGAAAGACCATATTAGACTCAAATTATTATTCAAGTAGTTTATACTGTATACAGTTTAGCATGTAAGGGATGTTTCAAAATCAGCTATTCTACTTATACTTTCCTTTAATTACCAAGTGACAAGTTAAAAATAAAAAATAACAACAATAAGTAAATAAAAATAACTCACCAGCTGCCTCCTCCTCCTCCTCCTCCTCAGTTTCCAGCTGTACATCTTTCATTTTGGTTGAAGGAAACCTTTGTCTTTTGGATTTGCATCCAGATGTCATTCTGTAAATTACAATTTCAAAAGTATGATGTTAGCAATCTAATACTTTCATATATCACATACAAGATAAGAAATCCAAGACAAACCAAAACAAACAAACTTTCTAGGCTTCATGGCCAAATGATCGTATCTGGAAATATCTCGATATGGATACTATATAGACTATATGACTATGATTTCACACAAAGTGCAGCAACAGTGAAAATTAAGCATTCTTAAACAAAACAGTAATAATACCACACTCATTTTGCACTCATCGTGAGGTTAGGATATGGCCAATTGAGAAACAGGGGAATATTTTTAATTGAAATGCATCGTTCGGGTGTCAATCTAAGAGCAAAATTAAGAGGTTAAAAAAAGTCCTTCCACTCTTGGGCTTATTAAACTAAACATATCTTCTTCTAGAACGTGTTTCTTCAAATAACTAAACTAACTGTCTTTACTTATCAATAAAATATCTACTTCTAGATGTCTAGTGCTGTTGAACGAAACCGCTGTGAAACAATCAGAAAATAACGTGTTATTAATCTGATTCACCGGCTTTCTTACTATCGCCGCTGTTTGTGACCCTGTTGAAGTTAGTTTCAGGTTGGATATTTCGACATTTTGGATATTCATTGTGGATTCAGCAGTGTCAAATATCCAACCTGAAACTAACTTCAACATGGTCACAAACCAGCTTTTATACAGAACCGAGAAATGTATTATATTTTTTTCAGCGTGAGAATGTGGCGGGAGTGTTTGACAAAAGACAGAAAAAGAGTGACTGACACGCTCAATGCGTGAGACTTGAGAGCCCTGCAGCAGAGTCTCTACTTTCATATGACACCTTGTATGTGTGGTTAGCTTGAAGTTATTCAGCTGAGTTTCTCCCATGGTTTCTCCCCGTCATTTTGATATGCTAACGTAACAGAGATCGTCTATGCAGCACGCATCTCACGCAGCCCCTTGTACAGTGGGCGCTCTTACTTAAGAGGTTAAGTTATATGGATATATTCACAAACACAACATTGATACCAATTTCCAAGTGTGATGTTGATATGTGACAACTTTGATTTTTAGCACGCACAATCAAAGGAAACCACGCTATTTGTAATGTTAGTAGCTAACGTTAGCTTAATTCGAGACTGCATGGTGGTTCAAAATTCACCGCCCAAAATTAAGAAATTGACTAACGTTACTGATATCCTGCATTTTTATCAAGCTGTTGACGGTTACAAAACCAACTTATATGTAAGAAGTTCAAAACTTACCTTCACTCCACAGCTTGCACTCCACAATGTCAACCAAGGGTGAGAGACTGCAGAGCTAACGTAATGATCCGGACTGAACTGGCTGGCTCCCGCTCAAAGTGATATTCAAATTTTGAAATCCAAGCCAATCAGCTGCTCTGAACGTCCGACCAGCCCACCTCAGGCTTGCTACGTCTCTGTTCAGGAGACTTAAATTAGACCTATTTAATATCATTTAAAGATCTCTTCTTTTTTGATCAGAGTAAGACACAGAGGAGCTATATGTAGTTGTTTATCCTGAGGTCACTATGAGAAAACTGAGACATATTTGAGAAGAATAATGAGATCTTGGGAGTCATAGCTGAGTTTTCTTTGAGCTCTGTCTTTGAGCTCATGGTCTCATGTTTAGGAGGCTGAAATTAGACTTATTTTAGATCATATAGAGATCTCTTGTCTTGATCAAACATGAGATTATATGTGACCTCACCTTAGTATCAAAAATAGCTCATTTGTGTCTAGGAGAAATGAAAGAAACAACAATGAGATCTCTTCTTGGATTTTGCTTTCCTATGGGTCACTCCCTACCAACACAACACAGAGCAGTGTTTGTTGTCACAAGTTATAGGGCTGCAACTAACAACTATTTTCATAACCCATTAATCACATAAAAACACAAAAGAAGATTTATTTTTACATTTCCAGCATTTTATTAAAAGAATAAAGCACTGCTCTTACATTTTCCTCTTTAGTCTTATTCAGTTCACTTTCAAACAACTTCAGATTGTAAAAGCAACATAAATGTATTAGAGGTGATGAAATGTCTCCATTATAAGATTCATCACGATGCAGAGACAGAGCAGAATCAAACGTGGAAGACTCTGCAGATGGATCCAGGTTTTGTTTGATGATTGAAAAGATGCAGCTCTTATTTTGTAGCCTGCTGTAGCCTGATTATTGGAAGGACTTTCAGAATAAAAGGGGAATGTAAATGATGAACAGTAGCCGTGTGCAGTGATATAGATCATTGAGGATCACGAACACTGAGATGCATCGAGAATCGTTGACAGCTGAATCGTAATGGAATCGATGAGGCCGGTGAAGATTCACACCTCTAAAATGTTTGTTACATGAAGAATGCAAAAGTAAAATCTAGTTTGTTTTCTAAAGTGCACATAGCACTCCTTCATCCTCCACCATTGATAGTGGCCTCATGTGTGTTAGCAGCATACTGAGGATACCATCAGTCAGAACAGCTGCTGGCTGTGGTGTCATGGGGCATCCTTCCTCACAACGTAGTCGCCCATGTTGACTTGTTTCTTTGTGAAGTGACAGACACAATATTATATAATATCAGTTTGCATAGTAGCACAATTCACATGAAGCTCAGTGAACTCAGTACAGCCTTGTTGTTTTAGTTAATATGTGCTGATGTAAAGGACAAATACAGATCAGGCCTGTACAATAAAACACAACAACAACAGAGCAGCACTTCCTCACAACATGTGAAAAGTCTAAACATGTTAGAGAAACACATGTTAAACATGTAATAGATTACAAAGGGTTTGTTGAGCCAGTAGATGAAGAAACATGAACAGTCCTACTAGGGGAGAAGCCAAAGAGCTGTGATCCAGCAGCAGTCTATGTTCTGCTGCCACAAACTGAGGGACAGTGAGTGACAGTCAGCTGAGAGTTGTTCATGTTATATGTGATGACACTTATTATTTAGTGTTGTGCTGTTATTGTCAGCTTTGGTTAGAGTTATATCTATGTTGTGTTTGATCTACTGTACTAGTCTTTACACTACAATGTTCTTCTTCTTCTCTTGCTTTGGCCACATGTTTGTGTGACATCGTGCCAATAAAGTAGGCCTGCACGATTTGAGCAAGATGTGCGATGACACCCTTCAATATTGCGATGACGATATGACTTACGATCAATAAGAAAATATTGAAGTTTGCATACAGTTCCTGTGTCTTTCAGATTTTTCTGCATTAATAGATTCCCTGCTTTGTGGTACTCTTAAACACTTAATAGCTGATGACAATTAGATAAAAAAATAGAAAATAAATATTTTTGAGCATGCTTTTATTGAACAAAACTCTTCTAACATTAATTTACACATGTTACTGTTGCTGCAGTGATGGTCGCGTTACTTGACTGCTGCTCGACGTTTGCGCTCTAGACTGACTGGCCTTAAATTGCTCGTGCAGCTCTTTGTGGTGGTGCAGCAGGTGGTGACGGAGGTTGGTGGTGTTACCTCTGGATGTTGCTACAACTGTTCTGCAGGTCCTGCACAGTGCCTGAGTCTGTAAATTGTCTTCTGGCTTGAGTCCAAAGTATCTCCAAACCGCAGAGCTGCTATTTCTTTTTGCCACAAGCGTTTCGTCGGCAGTTTCACCGCTCTGCTCTCCTGCCTCCGACATCCTGTTTACTCTGGCTACTAACTCTCATGCAGGAAGGTGAGCAGAGCTGGGCGTCATCTGATTGGCTAAACGGTGTGCATGCATGGCCCATGTGTCCAGGGCCGTCATCTGATTGGCCAAATGTCAGCACGCTGAGTGTGAAAGCATGGCGGATGTAAACAAAACTTATCACACTTCAGACCAGCTTTTGCGATGGGTTTATCGCGCACGTTCACATCGCGATGACGATGAAAATACGATTAATCGTGCAGGCCTACAATAAAGACATTCTGAATTTACACAATGAAATAAAAAGATAAATGTACATTTTGAATGCAGCCTGAGAAAAGGAAGAAAGGAGACGGCGCCACTCCGAGCAGCTTCCTGTTTCATCACCTGAGCTACTTCTTTGAGTCCTTTTTCAATCTTGATGAAATGTGTAGTGCAGAAGTTGTGTTGTGTGTGTATGTGGTCAGTTGTACTGGGAATTTAAACTATAACATCAGAATATTAGCAAAAGGCACAGCCACACATTTGATTTCCTCTGAACTTCAACACGTAGCCGAGGTAGCCTGTTTTCCTTTGGTAGCTCATCTGAGTCTGATCACGTCATCACATTGTCACATGAAGCAGAAGATAGAGGGTCAAATGTCTCATGCTTTTTGAAGACTCAGGCCTTTCTTCTTCATAAAACGTGTCGGACATCATCACATTTTCATTAATTAACATGACCTGTGTGAAAGGGGGAAATGAATGTGTGTCATTGTCCCCAGCACATTTCAAACCAAACCTACGCCCATGAGACCATGCATTATTAAAATCATTCATTCACATTTAACTTCCTGTTATCTTCAATAAGAAAGATGAAAGGAAAAATGACGCAGTGGAAAAATCTTGTGTTATAGCAGTAAGTGCATGAATGCATGAAGATTTAACATATTAACCAATAAAAAGACACTTTATTCTATAAATTGAACGTTCCAACAGTGTGTATCAGTAAATAGTTAAAACTCTTTGATAATCATTGTTCCTGTTTCTGTTTTTGAAGATAGAACCTTATAATTCCAAGGCGGCTGTTAGTTTTTAGAACTTTAAGGTTCTATCTACAGTTGACCTGTTTCAAAAACCTGATTTACAATTCATGTAGAACTTTGATATCTCAGATGTAGAACACATTTATGGCGTCTGTAACTCTGCTGCTGTAAAGAAATGTGCTCCATTTGTCAGTTTTGCTGTTTGCAATGCTAAAACTTTAAACCTCAACATCTCAAAACTGATCTGAACGCAGACAGAAACGTTTTATTCTGAGGTAGCGACTTGTGAGGTTCTGGAGGGAAACAGTCTGGAGTCTCTGTCACTTGGTTCTGTGGCAGAGGTCGGGAACCAACGTCCAATGTTTTCTGATTGATTTATTACGTATAAATTGTATTTGTGTCTTTGCACAGTAAAACAAAGCAGCAGAAACACAGCGAGAACAAAAAGCAGACTGTGCAGGTGAGATTCAGAAAAGCCCTCCAAGCTTCAAACAGGAACCGGACCTCAAAAGTTCTGACGTCCAAATACAAAAGTCCTATAATATAGAAACATGAGCACAAGTTGACATTGGATCAAACAGCGAGCGTGAGGTCGCCCACAGGAAACAGCAACAACATCCAATAAGATAAAGATGAAGTGATGAATCCAACAAGAGGTTTGTGTGTGTTGTCAGATGTTGTGGTCCTCTTTCACACACACCAACATCCTGTGGCTCACTCTCAGTGTGTGAGGAGAGTGGCAGAGGTGAAGAGGTTCAGGGAGAACAGGGAGAAGCAGCCTGATGGACACATTGTGTTTCTGTGGATGAGAGTCATGTCATGTCCATGTTTGCATGCTGAAAGAGGATGTGCTGCTCTGACCCCCCTCCTCCTTTCAGGGTGGAGCCTGCTGGAGTCCGATGGTTGACACCAGGTCTGAGGAAGTGTGAGTGTGTTTTTACTTTGATTCATGAAAACACTGTGACATCACTCATTCACATCTGTGATGTCATCATCACACTGATGACACATTAATAACTGCAGCTGTGTTGTGTCTTTTTCTCTCCATCAGATTCCTGTGAGCTCACAGTCGACACAAACACAGTCAACAGAAACATCAAACTGTCTGACAACAACAGGAAGATGACACTTGTGAAGGAGGATCAGTCATATCCTGATCATCCAGAGAGGTTTGAGTCCTGGTGTCCTCAGCTGCTGTGTAGAACTGGTCTGACTGGTCGCTGTTACTGGGAGGTCGAGTGGAGAGGAGATGTTTCTATATCAGTGAGTTACAGAAGAATCAGAAGGAAAGGAGACAGTGAAGACTGTGTGTTTGGATTCAATGATCAGTCCTGGAGTCTGAGGTGCTCTGATGATGGTCGTTACTCTGTCTGGCACAATAACAGAAAAACAGACATCTCCTCCTCCTCCTCCTCCTCCTCCTCCTCCTCCTCCTCCTCCTCCTCCTCCTCCTCCTGGTAGAGCAGCAGTGTATGTGGACTGTCCTGCTGGCACTCTGTCCTTCTACGACGTCTCCTCTGACTCACTGATCCACCTCCACACCTTCAACACCACATTCACTGAACCTCTTTATCCTGGATTTGGGTTCTTCTGGTCCTGGTCCAGTTTTGGTTCAGTGTGTCTGTGTGGTGTTTAGTGAGCAGAGTCTCCTCCTGTCACAGAAACATTGTCAGTGCTGAACAGTTGAGTCTGTACAGGATCACAGTCACATCAATCTTTCAGCTTCTTGTCATAAATTCATCAGTGAACTTTGTACAAAATGATTCAAACTGATTGAAAAGATTCTTCATTTACATTTTAAACTTCTTCCATTAAATTGTGGAAATTGCGTTGACTTGTACTTTCTGTCATGTGTTGTTTTGAATTCTGGCTCTTGTTCCAATAAAATCCAGAACTCTTAGTGAAATGTAAGAAACAGAAAACATTGACTCGTCTGTAGCTTTAATTGTAAAGAATCATTGTGAACAAAGTTGTAAATGGACAGTAAAATATGATCAAATGTTCTCGACACTCCACCTGAAACACTCTGACTTGTTTCATGTGTTTCTAATGATGAAACTAAAAGTTTGATCGTGTTCGTTAACACGTGTAATTATGTCCGTAGTGACGTCATAAACTGCACAACATCTGTTCATTTCTGTGTGATTATTATATGAGAAGAAAACACATTTTAATGACAATCATTGTGTTGCTCTCAGTGTTTTGTGGCTGTTGAAGTCCGGCTGTATTTTGAGGACGTTTGTTGGATTTGAATCTCGTCCGTGAAACTAAACAGCTGTGAGAAAAGTCTTTCTCTGTCTGACCCGGTGGCTCCACTTGTTACAGACCAGTTTTAAAGTCCAACAGCAGGCGACGGACCGAAGAGCCGGAGACCAAATAGTCCACACGGAACCGACAAGCTGCCGACTCGACGGCTCAGTGAGCTGAAGAAGTTCTGTGAAGTTCTGAGGTCGTGGGTTCAAGCCTGGAGTCAGAACCAGTAAGAAAGGAAGGACGAGTATCTGATGACGTCGCTTCCACTGTTAAAGTTGTGAGTTCAAATCCTCGAGGTTTTCACACAATTATTTTGTCCTCAAAAGAAGTGAAATGCTCAAAGAAAGTGATTCATTTAAGACGGATTCATCAGCTCAGGATGGTGAAGTGATGCTGTGAAGTCTGGAGGTTGTGGGTTCAATCCCTGGGTAGTTCAGCTGATTTTTAAACCTGATGTCCACAAGAATAAAAAAGGGACAAACTTATTCAGGCCCACATCTGTTTGTTAAGAATAAACAGTGGTAGAAATACCCACAATCCTTTGCTGCAGTAAACAAAGAGCTGCCACACAGTTAAAGTCGTCAGTACAACAGCACAACTTCAGCAAACCTGTTTCTTCAACACGTATGAATGTATTGATCTGTTATTGGATCAGCACACATGAGATCAGATCAGATGAGATGATTGAAACAGAACAGATGTGTCAGGAGAGGTGAAGAACCACAGACCTCCCCTCCATCACACAAACACACTCAAACTATTCACATTACATCATTTGGGAAAATGCAGCAAACCACAAATAACAACAAAAACACACAATAAACAGAACAACTAATGAATCAATAGACAATAATCCAATAAAAACATGGAAGGCATCAAAACATCACAGTTACATATTAATGTGTGTAAATATGAATCATCACTGACGTCCATTTGTTTGAGACGGTTAATTGCATCATTAGTTGAATCACACTGGTGCTGAGTTCTGTCTGTGTAATAATAATATTAATAAACTTTATTCATACAGCAGGTTTCACAGTTAAAAAGGGCTTTACAAGGTTGAAACCTGATTAAAACATGTCAGAGTTGAGACCAAAAACAGCAGACATATATAAATAATACAATAAATAAAGAGCAATGTGGATGATAATAAAACAGACGAGACATATTGAAATAAAATAGCATGGTGGCAGCATTAATGAAATACTTCCTGCTGATGTAAGATGCAAGTTTAAAGATGTCAGTGATCATGCCACCTCAGAACAACACTAAACATTTCCCTCATTTGATTCCAGGACAACAAACAGTGAAATCTGTGTAGTGAAATGTAATGACTGAGATATCTACAGACTGAACAGTGAGATATGAGCTCACTGGATACACAACAGCTGTGGTTTCTTTTCACCAGCAGACGGCAGCAATGTCCTCCAACTCCAGCAGAATAATGCTGAATAAACAGCCAGATAAAACTCAGAAAGTGCTGAGAAATACTAAAAGCTGAGGCTTCACACAAACAAATGATTTTTACTATTTTAAACTTTATTTATACAGCAGCTTTAAACACAGAGTTTACAAAGTGTTCTGACAATCAAGCAAATCAAGAACATTACAGAATAAACACTGAACAGTCTCAACAAACCCAGTCAGTCTGAGTCATTACAAGTAAAAGGAATAAAACAGATAAAACAGGCAAAATCACAGAAAAAGAAAGAAATGAAGAAAAAAGTAATGCAAATAAAGAAATGAATAAAAGGATGAGACCAATAAAGGACGAAAAGAAGACGACATCACATCACAGGAATTAAGAGCTGTCAAAAGATTCAGAGTAGTGTTGGGACCAGCAGATGAAGTCGTTCATTGTGGATTTCAAAATGGACTCTGAACTAAATTCCAAAGTTCCCCAGTCTTCACACTGATGATTTAATGAAAATTGGATCTGATTGTTTATCACAACTAATAAATATCACTGATAATCAGTTATTCTTGAAAGACAAATTTAACCCAAAAGTCCCTATTTATGTTGCTTGGTGAACCTCATATGGTGCCCCGTGTGAGGCAGTGTACTGTTGGGCAATCATTTATTATTGTGAAAGTTTAATTTCTTCATCATTTGTCCAGTGCTAAAATTTCTGATTCACATCTTGATTTCTTTAGCCAAAAGTCTTTACGGGAGTAGATGTTGATTTATATTTACAAACAGTTGCAATGTGGTGAGAATTTATTTATTAATCAAATTTATAACCCATTTGACTGCCATTTGACATTAACTGCCACTTTGAGCCATTTGTTATTTCTGCCATTGATTCAAGTTGAAGGTGCTCTGTAGAAATTGTAAGAATTTCAGTTCAGGATTAAAATATCCCGCATTTGTTGCATTCTAGTCAAGCAGTCAGAATGTTCTGACAATTTAAGTGCTTCTCCCTCAATTCCTGGGACGTTCAGGTGATTTTTTAAACCTGATGCCCAAAACAAAGAGGGAAATCTTGTATCCCCAACTCATTAGCTCAGGTAGCTAAAGTGCTGCTTTAAAGACTGAAGGTTGTGAGTTCAAACCTGGATTGACTTTTGAAGGCTGTTGTCCACCATCCAGCAGCTCAGGTGGACACTGTACAGTTCAGAGTTTGATCGCATGAGACTTGGAGAATTTTGAAGTCACTTATAAGTGAAAACTTAAAAGCACTCACAGAAGAGATGTCAGTGCGCAGGGGACTTGTGTGGTGGGTGGTGTTCATGGCTGTCACACCAGAGGTGTTTACACAGGTTCTAATCCTGTCCATCACCAGTACCTGGAGCCTCACTCCTGCTGTGGTGGGAGAGGGCCGTGTCCCAGCAGGACCGTCCAGGTACACTGCTACTCTGTTAGACGGAGCTGAGGATGAATGCTGACGTACAGTTGTTACTTCGTTGTTGTGAGAGGCAAAGTAACCATAGAATCATCTGATCAAATTAAACAAACCAGCCTCAACCAGTCTGAGATCAAAGATCAGGTGGTGTCGTTTCTTTCATTGCTGCTATAAATCTAACCGTCTTAGTGAAGTAAAATGCAGACATCATGCTCTGTAAAACCTTTACGATGCTTGTGGTTGGTAGGACTTCACCACCAGCCATCAAAAATCCTCAAGGATTAGAAATCTGATGGGACAAAGGGGAGTTAATTAAATAAAAATAATTATACTATAAATAATAAATAATACTGATAATTTTAAATAAATTGTATTCGAAACAAACACTGAGTATGACCCCTAGTTTCCAGACTATAAATACATTTAAATATATGTTCAATTTACTTTTACTCTAACTTTTGAAACCTGTATATTAAATATTAAAAGCTTGAAGACTCTCAAATGTGACTTCCTACTTTTTACAGCATTTACTAAATCAGCCTTTAAAACCAGATATAGTGAAAACCAAAATCTAAGACAACTTTATGGACAGAAAATATATTTTTCTTATTTTCTTCCCTTTTTGTTATTAAAATTATAGAGCATACAGGTAGATTACCGATCTGCACTCCATCCAGAGGAAGAAGAAGAAGAATGAGCTTTATTAATCGCACTTCCTGTTTTATTCTGAAAGGAACACCGGTTTCTCTCATGGGATGTTACTTCATAAAAACTTTACCTGGGACTGAATGAGGACAGACAAATAGTGTTTTTATCCCGTTTTAATTGTGTCGTGAATCAAACACATGATGTTGTTGATTTAAAAAAATAGTTTCAAAATCAATAAAATCTCAGTTTGTCATCAGACGAATGAAATATAAGAAGAAAGAAAAACAGACTGAGAGCAGCAAAAGGACTGAAAGATGAACCTTGAGTTAAAGAAGGACGACTTCACATGAAGCAAGTCTCTAAAAGTGTCTTTGAAGAAGCGGCTGAACAGAAGTCAGTGATGGTGCAGCCTCGTCTCCTCAGGTGAAGATGTGGCCACGGCTCTTTAACGCACCATCAGTCGGCTCCAGGTTTGTGTGGCGCCATCAGACGTTTCTCTCCGACGCTGCTGTGAAAGCTGAAGTCTTTCAGCTCTACAGTCCAGATCACATGTGACCGACTGTGGCAGCAAACCACTGACAGGACGGTGATGGCTGCAGGCGAGGCTCACGGCGAGCATCACATGCACAGTTCCACATGTTTCCTTCAGAAGAGGAACGTTTTCTGCTTCTTGTGATATTCTGACTTTTCTTTAATCCAAACATTTTGACTTCGTTCTCTAAATCTGTGACGTTTGTTTCTAACGCGGCTCGACTCTTATGACACGTGTCGTTTGTTGCATCGTTGTCTCCGTGTGAAGAATCGACCAGTCGGACTTTATTGATCCGTTCAAACGCATTAACGTGTGATTCAAAGTGCTTCACAGGTGATTGAGGAAACACAGACAGGTTTGGAGACTGATGGACACCAACTGCAATAAAATGAACGGTTCAGATGATAAAAGATCAAATGATGCCTGTGAAGGCTGATTTAAACAAGAGTGTTAATAACATGTAAGAATAAAGAACAAAGGGTTGTGATGGAAACAGAATGAAAGCATCAGATGGTGAGCGGTACCAGCGGCGCCTGACAGACAGAACCCTGGGCTCATGGAGCATTTAAAGGTGTCGTAGAGCTAAAGACTGTGAGTGGACATTAATCCATGACGTCAGCTGGATGCTCCAACATTTAGAGATGACGCAGGAGACAAAGAGCTCTGGTCGGCGGTCTCACCTGGACCTGGTTCTGTGACGAGTCGTGCTGAACACGAGGCAGCAGCGTGAAAACAAAGCTGGACTCTTCTCAGGACGTCACCACAAACTGTTTCCTCTCAGAGAGTGTGGAGAGCAGGACGAGGTCTCACTCCGTCTCACTTTCACACCGCTGAGTCTCTCCTCTTGTTTCAAACATGTCTCATCAGCATCGGCTCAGTTTCAGCTTTCATGTCACTGATTAATAAGAGTCGACAGAAAGTCTCGTCTCAACTGAACCTGCTGACTTTGAGTCGTTTGTAACTTTTGACACAAACGGATTCAGTCAGAGATTCAAACCAGATTCAGGTTTGATAAACTGACATCAGTCGACGATCGTCTCTGTCGTCTGTGTGTCAAAGTGTTCTGATGATGTGTTTCAGGTGCAGACCAGGACGCGGTCCATACAGGTGAAGGTGAGTGTCGTCTGAATCCTTCCAGGTGACCTGGACACCTGATACGAACCGGGCCCAGCTGTCAGACTAACAAACTGTCCCTCTGGATCCACTTCAGTCCCCTTCAGTGTTTCCTTTGCAGAGGGAACACAGAAGCGTGACGTCTCTAACTGGGTCACCACGTCCTCCCACTTCTTCAGCTGGTGGAGGAGCCGATCCCAGACCCGGCCAGAACCTTCTGGGCTCATTTTCCCTGAGACAGAGTCCGAGAACCAGACGAGTAGAAACACAAACAGGAAGTTGAGTTTGTGACAGAAATGTGACGACACGATGACGACAACACAAGAACAATGACACAAGTGGTTTCTTTGACCAATCAGAGGCCGGTAAAGTCAGCTGTGAGATGATGTCAGATTGCTGGTGTGTGACTGTTATTCCTGTAAGTGTGTGCAGATTCCAGGTCCCAGTGTCGACTTGTGGACCAGAACCAGGTCCCTGAATGCTTCCTGCAGCTCTGAAGACGTCGACTCCCATCAGGTCGTCTGAACGCAGCGAAGGATGTGAAGAGAAAAGTGAAGAATGAGCAGAAGAATCCACTTTGTTGTTTGTATCCCTGCAGCTCTGCGTGCACCAGTCAGCTGCAGCACGTGCATCATGTTCTCGTGGCCGTGAGAGCGTTTGTTTTGTTCTGCCGGTCCAGAATGTTCTAAAGACCCTCAGTGTTTCCTGAACTGGGCCTCAGACTCTCAAGTGTTGATGTCACAGTTTCCCATGTCCACTCCAGAAATGATCAACCTGCAGCAAACACCGGTGTCGGATCGCAGCGTCGTCGTCGAGACCACCTCGACCTCAGCCAGGTCCGGACCGGGGTCGGTGCCGGTCCCACACTGCGTGACCCGCTTCCAGTAAGATGTGGAAGCTGCAAAAAGAGCCTCCTGAAAGGGATGTGACAGATACTGAGATGAAAACAGCCACAGAAGACTCATGAAAGCTGC